>CM077645.1:72693349-72940849 GCA_039707465.1 Rhabdophis nuchalis
ATAGATTACGATGGCCTTATTCGGCTGATAGGATATTGAATATTGAATAGTTGCAACCTGCCAACCGGACTGGGATTCACAGAATAGATTCACTTCCATATACAGTGTGAATACTGCATGTGCCAAGTAAGTGACTTCTTGTGGGTGGGTGTACTCAAGACAACTCTCATGAAAGTTTAAGCCTGTGGTTATTAGAGGTCCTGCTCTTACAGAAAGGTCTACATATAAAACTGAATGCATGTTGCCTCTTCCCCCGTTTCAAAACTTTTTTGCTGTAGTTATTATTCATTTATTTATTTGCTGGCTTGTCCCTTCATTCTTCAGGCTGGGGCCCAGAACCATTTTTTGGGAATCAAGGCTAACATCTTTCACAAAAACCATAACATCAAGAATCCTTAAAAGGAATAGACATTAAAACATTAACAGGAGAACAGTAACATAATAGGTAGCTTGATAAATCTTTGTTCTAAAATAGATCATTATCCTACAAATGCCAGGGTTTTGCCTTGCAGGTATAGGTTTTATCCATCACTACATGAGTAACTCTCCATATTTCTCTATAGGTAGTCTTCTGACTCCCTCCCAACACAAGACAAATGACTAGACTGACTGCTACTTGGCAGCTTGCCTGAACTAACCTTGACTAGAAGATAACACGATACAAACTCTCTGACTCTGACTCTGTAAACCTCTCTGTTGTTTCCTGCAAACCTTTCGAAGTACCAAGGATTTCTTTTAAAGCTTCTTGGGAGGGGCCAGTCAATTAGACAGCTGCTACTGATTATCTCCAACTGCGTCGTTCTGTTAATTGCCGTTGCCTCCTCTCAATCCTTCTTAGCCTGACATCAGGGACAAACTGGGTTTCCTCCTCCCCACTACACCAAGCCTCAGGTGCCTCCTGATGCCTAGCCGGGCTCTCTGCTCTCTCACTCTCGGCCTCCTCCTCTAGAGCAGACTCATAGGACTCTTCACTAGAGGAATCCATCAGCAGCTCATCCCGAGCTGGCTGGGCCACAACAGGTAGTCATTGATTTACAACAGTTCATTAAGTGACCATTCAAAAGTACAACGGCACTGAAAAAAGTGACTTATGACCAGTGGTGGATTTCCATTTTTTTTTTACTACCGGTGGGTGGAGCCTCCCACCATCGCCACTACTGGTTCACCCGATTCAGGCCTAACTGGCAGAAACCCATCTCTGCTTATGACCATTTTTCACAGTAACAATCTTTGTAGCATCGCCATGATCATGTGATCAGAATTCAGACACTTGGCAACTGGGTCATAATTATGACCGTTGCTGTGTCCCGGTGTCATGTGATCCCTTTTTGCGACCTTCTGACAAGCAACGTCAATGGGGAAGTCAGATTCACTTAACAGCCAGGTTGCTAACTTATCAACGGCAGTGATTCACTTAACAATTGTGGCAGGAAAGGTCATAAAATAGGGGGGGGGGAATTGAGACTTCCTTCCGGCTTCTGGCGGCGACGGTCGAGTCCTGGGACTCGTCCGCCGTTTTGTTCTTTTCACGGCCCCAAACGGGGCGGGGTGTGCCTTTCAAGGGATAGGATCGGCTTGCCTTTCCTAGTCCGGCAGCAGCCGGGGGGGTCCTTGTCTTCGATCTAGGAGGGAGAAGACATGCTGCGGGGGGCTTGGTTCCCTTCGCCAACGGAGGACGGGAGCAATTAATTAATTTTGAGGGAGCTGGATCGCTCGGATCGGATGGCTATGCCGGGACTCTGGCGGCGAGGTGGACTGTAAGTGACTTTGACTTTTTTTGCTGGCAGCTTTGACTATAAGAAACGATGGAGGGGGGTGTTTGTTGAAACCCCCCCCCTTGGATTTACAGCAGCGGCGTTTAGAAATGGCTCCTCGAATGCGAGGAAGCGGATATTTCTTATCCGGACTTTGCGGAAGAAGTGAAAGTTTTTTGCGGCTTGTTTCTAGATACTTAGTATCGAAGTCTTGCTACAATGAAACTTTTTCCTTTGTTGATTTCTCCTGCTGGCTTCCAGATTCGGCGGGGGAAGATGGCATCTCTTTGTTCTTAAATGACTATTCTTCATGGAAAATTTCCGACATTCCTTTGTGATCTGGACGGTCTCTCTCTACTAATGGATGATTTCTGATGAATGATTAATTGATTCCTTCCCTGGAGTGCCTTCTTTGTCTTCATAATTGACTGGAAAATTTGCTCTTCTCTCTGGATTTTACAACTTTTACAACTTTGAATTGAACTTTGCCTCTGGACTTGTCCCACCGGCCGCACCCAAAAAACGCCATTTTATTGGCACTGATTTAAACAGCTCACCATGGCTTCCAAGAAACCAGACACAGATGCAAGATTAACGGCTATGGAAGAAGTGTTACATTCTTTGGTACTGGAAATTAAAAAGCTTAGAAAAGATCACTGCAGTTCCAAATTAGAGCTTTTGGAGACACAGAAGAAATTGATGCAGAACACACAAAAGACTGAAGAGTTAGAATTGTGGCTGGTTGGGGCAAAGGGAGAGCTTAAAAATGTTAATACTGAAATTGGAGATTTAACTGGTCATATGTCTAGGATGGATTTTGAAAGGATGTCATATTTTTTAAGATTTCAGAATATCCCTGAAGAATCTGGTGAATACCTTCCTGATCTTATGAGCACAATTTTAGCAGACTATTTACACAAACCTAAGGAAGAGATCAGGGGGGACATTGACCTGGTTTATAGAATAAATTCAGCATATGCCAGGATAAATGAACTACCCAGAGAGATACATATTAAATTTGTTAGAAGGTCTACTAGGGAGGGAATACTGAGGGTGCAGAGAGAGGGTCCGTTAATTTACCAACAAAAGGAAGTCGCTATCTTGAAGCAGATCCCGAAAAAGATTAGAGAGGTGAGGAGGAAATATTCCTTCTTATCTAAAAAATTGTTTAAACAGGGGATTTGGTTCAAGTGGGTGATGCCAGAAGGGATGTTGGTGTTCTGGGAAGGAGGAAGAGTAAGGATTAAAACAGTTGCTGAGGCGAAAGCCTTTCTTAAAAAACATGCCTCAATCCTGGAGGATGAAAGTGGAGGAGCAGAGGGGGTCACGGCCTCGCCCACTGGGGGTCAGGGAGGAGAACAAGAAGATACAATTGCAAAGAGACTTAGATCTAAAAAATGACTTTTTAATATAGTATAACCTTTGTTTGGATGTTTGTATATGATTGCTAGCATAGAATTTATAATGATGTATGCACTTCTCTTCACTTTGTAGTACTATTGAAATATGTATTATCTATTTTTGTCAAGAAGCCCCGGTGGGGGCCAACGATCTCGACGTGAAAGTTCTCAAAATATTTTCCTATTCACCTTACCCTACCCTACCTGAAAAAATTGTAAAACTCAATAAAACTTTTTCAATACAAAAAATAGGGAAAAATTCACTTAACAAATGTCTCACTTAATAGAAAGTTTGGACTCAGTTGTGGCCATAAGTTGAGAATTACCTGTACTTGCTGAGGCACTTTTTTTAAATACAAGTATGGACATTATATGATTTTAATTTAGACAGGAACAATATTCAATACATGGAAAAATGGTGGCATAGAAGCATGGTTTCACAAAAGAAGGATAAGTAGGACGCTAAGTGTGATTGTCTGATCCCTGCGTACAGAACACTTTTGCTAGTTTGTACACTGGGATGGTCAGATGGGGCCACCTGCCTGACTCCACTGCCTGAATTTCAACTTTTTAGATACAGTAGTTCTTTCTCCTGTTAAATACCGTGAATGCCTTTTTAGGCTGCATTGTCAAGATTTCTTAATGACTATGAGGAAAACAAATAAGAATAGTTTCATCTGGGCATATTCTCAAAGATTTGGGAGATTATATTTTCCATGTAATTCTGCTCTTGCCCTTTAAATTCTCATTCCAAATCAATCAATTAGCAACTTTGCTTTAGAAAGGATAAACCTCAATACTTCATGCATTTTATCATGCAAAATAACAATGTAATATAATGGCATGGAGTGCAAATGCAAATATGCATATATATGAGGAATCAAGGTTGTTTTAACACATCAAATGCATAGCCTAGCCATGTTTGCTGGTACAAGGTAAAACAACTCAATTAGCTGAGGTGTATTTAAATAGCCAGTCTCTTTACTCATTGACTCAAATGCTATTTTCATTCATTCCCTTGATGTATGGCAGACGGAGAAGAGGAATGTGCCTAATAGCTCATGCCAAACTATTATTCCATACAGAATAAGTGTTAACTCAGGGGTGTCAAACTCGATTTTATTGAGGGCTGTATCAGGGTTCTGTTTGACCTCGGGGTGGTGGTGGCTGGGGTGGGCATGGCCAGCATGACGTCATTTGTGTTGGGAGGCACCTATGGTGGCCCGAGCACTCACGAGCTCCATTTTCAGCTGGGACAGCCTCCTACAAACCTCTGCCAGTAAAAATAGAGGTCAGGAGGGCCTCGCGAACTCCATTTTCGCTGGCAGAGACACCTTTGCTGTTTCCAGGATGGCCCCGCAGGCCAGATCTAAGCACTCCTTGAGCCAGTTCTGACCCACAGGCCTTAAAATTGACACTTCTGTATTAACTATTTAAGTAGATTAGTCACTTCTGCAACTTTCAAACTTCAAAAGACTTTTGGGTTGCTTGGGGGTAGAAGTAAATATGTTGTCCCCCAGTCAAAAGCCTAATATGTGTCTCATAAAGGTCATGGATGAAATTTGTGCCAGTTTATAGGCATCAACCTCTTGTATCATAAAATATTCAATCTGAATGTATGACGTGGGCCAGTTTCCAAATAAAGCTATATTCTATAGTTAGTATCATATTAATTTATTGTGGCTATTTTTGGCTCACTTTATAGCATTAGGTAGTTCATAGTCGGCATTCATTTCACAGCAATACTTATTTATATCCATGTTTATTGACTTTACTGAAAGCTTAAAAGATTGCTATCCTTGGCTTCTGTGTTAAATTAGCAAAGAAGAGAGGAAGAAAGTGGAAGGAGCAGAAAGAGAAGATCTACACAGGACCCCCTTCCATGTTTGAGAAATTGTGGAATTAGTAATTTTCCAGAAAACAATTCCTGGAAAGGGTTAATGACAAACAGTAGATGTCATATATGTTTATAACACAAATACAAGGTGCACTTCCTGTTACTGGGACAGCAGTGAAAGGCAGGGGAGGTTTAGGATTAGGGCTGGTATTTGATATAGCTTCTGATTGTTGACAAAAAAGTGAGGGGAAGAAAGATTTTTCTGCTGACTACCAATTTTGAAAGAAATAGAGTTTAGACAATCGCACACAAACACACACAAAGATACACGCAAACGCACAAACCCTCCCTCTGCCAAGTTGCCTTCTTAGTATTTAATCTCAGGAAACTGACTTTATTTCAGGCTACAGAAGCAAAATATTTCTTGGCCACCACCAGCAAAGGAAATGATCTTTTGATCCATAGGGCTACCTTCCAGGACTAGAATCAAATGTGATGGAATGCAGTCTGGATTCCTGGGAGGGAGGGGCTGCATTCCAGAGGGCAAAGAGACAGCGAAGCCTAAAAAGTTTGGTTGGGAGGAAGAGAGTTAAAACAGCTGCTCCCTAGTGATTCCCTGAATATATCCATGGTAATGCAAATAGTTGCTTTCATTTGTTAAGATTTTTTCCTATAGGAGAGGAACGATAGAGTTTGGCCAAACCATTAGGAACCCAACACTGATTTGGAGATATAACAACAGAGACAGGTAGTGCACTTCAGGCATTGACACTCTTTGCTGAAGTTGTATTTTCTGCAATCGAGTTTGGAGCGGTTTACCTTGAGTTTGTATCTATTGTTTGCTCATGTATTATTGTGGTTGAAGCTGAAGTAGTCATTGACAGATAGGACATTGCAGCAGATAATTCTGTGTACTACACTTAGGTCAGACTATAGGCAGTGTAGTTTTAGGTTTTCCAAGGCCAAAATTTCAAGCCTGGTGGCATAGGGCAGGGGTCCCCAACCTTTTTTGCATCAGGGACCGGTTTCATTTTAAAGAACATTCTGCAGACCGGCTGGCATAGAGAAGGAATGGGGGGCGGGACACATGCGCATGCGCACATGGGGGAGGGGCGCATGCGCACATGGGGGAGGGGAAACAGGCGGCGCATGCGCACGCGAGGGGGACAGTCGCCTCACTCGGCCCTCTAGGGCCTCCAACGGTGTGAACAGCCGCGACTGCACCTGCGCAAGCGGGGGGGAGTCAGCTCACTTGGCCCTCCAACGTCGTGAACGGCCGCCCCTGCGCTCTCCCGTATCTGGTGCGTGCTCTGCCCAGGGGGCTGCCCCCTCCTCCCTCCTTCTCCTCCTCTCCGGCCCTACGGCCTGGTTCTTATCAAGCCACGGACCGGCACTGGTCCACGGACCGGGGGTTGGGGACTCCTGGCATAGGGTATTCTGTTATGAGTAGAGGAGGGGAGTACTCTTCTCAGAAAATACCTCTGGAGTCTCTCAATTGTGTTAATATCCAAAATACAGTGCGGATTCCAGGCAGAGGAGCTGTATTTGAGAATTGGTTTGGCAAAGATTTTGTACCGCCCAGTTAGAAGTACCATATTACCGGAGAAAAAGATTAGGTTGACAACTCTTAATGCCTTTTTGGCAATGCTGTTACAGTGAACTCTGGCGCTTAGATCGTTCTTCATAGGATTTAGCCTCCAGACCCCTTATCATCTCTGTTGCTCATCTCTGCATTCTTTTCTTTTTTTTTAGAGCCCCAGCATCTTTTTCGTATTGTGGTGAACCAATGAACCAGTCATGTTCTTCATCTGGAAAAGCTGGCCGTTAGTCATGCATTTTAAGCTAAAGTCATTACACTATAATGCTTCCTAAACAAACAAACACCCTCGCTGCTGGGAAACCTGTGATATCTAAGTATCTTGGCCTGCTTTTCGGGGCTCTGCAAGATTTAATATGCTTCTAATTTAGAAAGGATTAGGCAGTGCATTTCATTTGGTTATTAGAATGGCTCCAACTGTGGACAGATATTTAAAAACTACTTTATTTGCCTTGCAGTTTCTTGTTTTTTATTGCCATGTTTCCTGGATGTCTGTGGGGGTGGGTGGAGGGGGCCAATATTTGTCTTTTCCTTCAGCTTTTCATGGGAGAAGGGTTAGCACAGTGCTTCCCAACCTTGACAACTGGAAGATGTCCAGACTTCAACTTCCAGAATTCCCCAGCGAGAGAATGCTGGCTGGGGAATTCTGGGAGTTGAAGTCCAGACATCTTCCAGGTGCCAAGGTTGGGAAACACTGGGTGAGCATTCTTACGAAGGAGCACCATTGCAGAGAAATTCAGGCAGTGGAATTAGCCAAAACTGAAAACTTTTTTTTTTTTTTAAAGGAGAGGAATTTAATGAAACCACCATCAAGCTTAGAGTCATTTGTCACACCACACGGTGCAGAGACAGCCTTGACTACAAGTATGCATTTGTTAAATGTTCTCACAAAACTGTGATCATTAATTCTAAAGCACCTGTTTGCAAAAGGAAATATATGTTTTTGAGCTGTCGTGCAGTGCAAGACAGTTGTTAAAAGTCTGGAGAGAATGTGATTTTATAGCATTTTAATAACACACCCAAAGATGCCTTTATCACCAATGTACGGGTTTTTTTTTCCCCTTCCAGACTGAAGCTCGAGACTGAAATCAGCTTTTTATGCAAGATGCATATTATATAAAACTCCTAGGTATGGTATTAACATATTTAAATTACCATAAAAACAAATGGTGCACCAAAATCTTCCATACTGTAGCTTTTTTTTCGATAAAAAAGGAAAAAAAGAAAAATTAGACATATTCTCAGGGAATGATCTTATACACGGACATGTTATGAATTCATTATTTCATTGCACAGCAGAGAATGTATAGATTTTATGCGTGGTTCACACAAAAAATTAAGTGCAAAGGAGAATAGATATGAGGAGATATACTGAATAGCCAGGAACAAGTATTTATGTAGAGACTATTACTACTACTACCCTTTCTCCTCCTCCTCCTCCTCTTCCTCCTCCTCCTCCTCCTCCTCCTCCTCCTCCTTCTTCTTTTCCAACTGATTTACTCCTAAATTCCTTGCTATCTCTGCAGGAAATATACGTAACTAGGTGCTAACTGAGTGACATACACTCCATTATTTCACTGTGTGACCACCGATCTAGGAAACCCTGATTTCAGGATACTCAAAATAACAAAGCAAGAAAAACCAGATTTAAAAACAGATACTTTGAAGTAAATTCGAATTTCTGAAACTCTTGTCTTTTCTTATTTTTGGTATCCTGGGGTCCTTATACGCATATTTGCGTGACCGCCTCCTACCTCATACATCCTTTCAACCGATTCACTCCCACAGAGAAGGCCTTCTCCAGGTACCGTCAGCCGGGCAATGCCGGCTGGCGACGCCCAGGGGAAGGGCCTTCTCTGTGGCGGGCCCTGCCCTCTGGAACGAGCTGCCCCCCGCTCTCAGGAACATCACGGACCTCCGCCTCTTCCGCCAACATCTAAAGACACACTTCTTTCAGTTAGCTGGTCTGGCCTAATTCCCCTAGATTATTTTATCTACTGATTTAAAATTAAATTAAGTTTTAACAAATGGGTTTCACACTGTTTTTAGCACCGGGTATAGTTTAATTTAATAAGATTTTATCAATTATTTATGATGTATTTATTCTTTTTGGTATATGTTTATATTCATGTTTTTAGTTTCCTGTGCACCGCCCCAAGTCCCTTTCTAGGAGAGTGGCGCCGTATAGAAGCCCAATAAAATGAAAAAAATGAAATGAAATGAAAATTTTCTTACTCTTGCTAGATTTTGTCTCAGAGCCAAGTGTCTAGAATTGGGACCTTGTAGTCCTCCATTCTGTCTTTTTGTCTTTATGAAACAAATTAGCTACAATCTGTACTGATATTTATTCAGAGATTAGAAACTAGAAAACGCTACAATATTTCAGTGGGCAAGGCAACTGCCCCATAAAGGTGCTGGTACCCAATTCAACATGGCAGAAGAGGGGGACCGTTAATTTACCAACAAAAGGAGGTTGTCATCTTGAAGCAGATCCCAAAAAAGATTAGGGAGATCCAAACAATCCAAAAAATTGTTTGATCACGGGATCTGGTTCAAGTGGGCGATGCCCGAAGGGATGCTGGTGTTCTGGGAAGGAGGAAGAGTGAGGATTAAAACAGTTGCTGAGGCGGAAGCCTTTTTTTAAAAACATTCCTCTTTCCTGGGGGAAGATCCAGGGGGGGCAGGGGGGGCCACGGCCCCGCCCGCTGGGGGCCTGGAAGGAGAGATAGAAGACACAATTGCCAAGAGACTTAGATCCAAAAAATAACTTTGCCTTGATTTTTGAGTAATATTGTATAACATGTGTATCTGGATTTTTGCAAATGACTGACAGCATTGAACTGAGAATTTAGAAATATGTACTTGTTTTCACCTTGTAGTTTTATGGAAAATGCTTTTTGTTACCAATTTATTATGAAGCCCCAGAAGAGCCAATGACTTCGACGCGAAAGCTCTAAAAATTTCTTTGTATCCCTTACCCTACCCTACTGAAAAAATTGTAAAAACCAATAAAACTTTTTCAATATAAAAAAAAAACATGGCAGAATAACTGCTTTTACCTAACAAATCTTACCGAATTGTAGGCTTAGGTCCATTATGAAAATAAACCTAACTGCAAGAAGCGCAATGGAATGTTATGACCATTATTTTTGGTCCATAGGGTGTCGGTGACACTGTGTATCTGGAATTCACAACCTAACAATCAATTTCACACAAAGCCAACTTTTGCTAACCTCCCTTGGAGCCTTCTATTAGCATGACAGTTAACACAAAATAAAAGATGATATTTCTTTCTTTTTTTTCTGGTGTTAACTTTTACCAATATGACTTTTTTGGGTTGCTTCAGGACATTCTGGAGATTGTCAGCTCAAACAGAAAGTTCTTTTCCATTCTCCATAAAGTGTGTGTGTGTGTGTGTGTGTGTGTGTGTAACTACCTGCGAGTATTCCAAAGCTCTTTTATTCCCTAACTCCACTGAAAACAATCTAATATTATGCATATTTATTTAGTAAATATCAATTTCAAATACTACGCACAGGTTTGCAACCTAATATGATTTGATTGTCTCATTTCAGAGGAGAGGATTTAAGACAAAAATAGTATAAAAATAAAATACAAACACGTGTAAAATTATTGGTTATATCACATATTTTAGTTAAACGTTTGGTATGATGTATCACAGGGGTCTGCAAAGTCAGCTCTTTTAAGACTGGTGGACTTCAACTCCCAGAATTCCCCAGCCAGCATAGCTGGCTGGGGAATTCTGGGAGTTGAAGTCCACCAGTCTTAAAAGAGCTGACTTTGCAGACCCCTGGTATATCATAATGCACTGCTGGTGAAATGCTTGATTAACTGTTGTGCACAAAATATAATTAGTCGTATGAGAGCACAATCTGATTCTGTATCCACTGCTGGTCACAAATTCGGCATTAGTTTGGCAGCAAAGGCAAGTCAAAAATGTCCAGTTTCTTATCACACTTGAGGATTCAGGTTTTGCTTTCTTTGTGCTTCAGACATGCCAGAAGATATGTTCCAGTCTGTTTCACTACCTCCATCCTTCCAAGCTCACGTTATCCTTCATAGGGGGATCAATGATAGAAATATAAACCCAAGCTGTTTCTCCTCTTATTTTTACAGAAAATCTAACAAGCCTCTTTTTTCCCCTCCAAGATTTTTAATCCCATTTTTTTCCATATAGAACTCAAGGTGGTTAACGTACCACTACTTCCACCTCCTATTTGCCCCACAACAATCTTCTAAGGTTCATTTGGCTGAGAGAGAATGACTGGCCCAAAATCAGCCAGCCAGTTTTTCATGGCCAAGGCAGGACTAGAACTCACAGTCTCCTGGTTTGTAGGCCAACACTTTCACCCCTTTACCAAGCTGACTTTAATTCTTCTTTAATTGTTCCCCAGATGAGCTGATCAGTCTCAAAACTGGGCATCTTTTTCTGGAACATCAAGTTGAAGAAATTGGCCAAGACTATGTTAAACTAATATGGAAGCACTCCCTGAGAAAAAATTGAGGAAATGCTCATTGATTTTGCAACTTTTCAAATGGAATTGTTAAAAAGCAGCAGAGTTCGATCATATATGCCTAAAAAAACAGTTTCTTTTCTATAAGTATGATTTAACAGATCAGTTTATTCTACGCTATTTGTCTCATAAAAATACCACCCATGGGAATTTTTTGGAACATCTCTTGTGTGAAAGAAACATAAAAAGCAATATATTCAGAAGTTCTATTCTGGTTTGGGAGAAATTTCAAAGCAATTTTTTTTCTCATCAAATTAAATAATAATTAGGAATAAAACCTGCAAGACAATTCTCCTTCACTCTTCCTTCCCTCTGACCACTGTAAAGGATGAATTTGCACCATGAAATTACCTGATCCTGATTCCACAATTATCATCTTTGCTTCTTACAAACTGCTCCTGGGCCATATCTTGATTTTTTTTTTTAAAGATTTGGCCCTTCTAGACTTTGGAAGTTTAGCAATGTATGAATTGGTATATTGTTTCATAACTGCCAATCAAAAATATATCCATTCTGCAAAAAATATGTTTGCTTCAAAAAGAATGTAGAAAACATGACCAAGATATGAGAGCAGAAACATAAGAATCAAATAGTGGCTTATTTATTATATTTCATGTTTTTAGCTTTGCTCTAAGTACAAATTTGGCTTCTCCTTGTATCAGCTTTATTCCCTCAGTAATATAGCTACTCTTTAAAACTCTTTTCTATTCATTTGTTCCATGTGTTTGATTTATTGCACCTAGTATTCTGTCTGATATATATTCATTGCCTTCAATGGCATTTTTCTGGACCAAATATCTCCTAAACATGATGGGACAATCTCCTTGTTGGGAATTATAAGAAATGTAATCCCATGCATCTTATCATGCCAAGTTATTTAGTACTTTTCGAGTAGCAGATTCCTCCTGTGTAGGTTTGGAAAACAACAATAAGTTTCATCTCCCCTCCCCCCCCCCCCCCGCTTCTTCTTACACATGTTCCTCTTTTAGAAGTGTCTTCAGACATGTTGTAGAAACTGAACTCCTTGCCTCCACATGAGGATAAGGGGAAAATAAGTTGTTTTGACCAGTATTTTCATAAACCTACCTATTGAAGATGGGACACGGTGGCTCAGTGGCTAAAATGCTACGCTTGTTGATCAGAAAGGTAGGCAATTCGGTGGTTCAAATCCCTAGCACTGAGTAATGGAGTGAGCTCCCATTACTTGTCCCAGCTTCTGCCAACCTAGCAGTTTGAAAGCATGTAAAAATGCAAGTAGAAAAATAGGAACCACCTTTGGTGGGAAGGTAACAGTGTTCCGTACACCTTCAGCATTGAGTCATGCCGGCCACA
Organism: Rhabdophis nuchalis; assembly: GCA_039707465.1. NCBI lineage: Eukaryota > Metazoa > Chordata > Lepidosauria > Squamata > Natricidae > Rhabdophis > Rhabdophis nuchalis. Next base: position 72,705,805 of record CM077645.1, read on the forward strand.
TGACCACAGAGACGTCTTCAGACAGCACTGGCTCTTCGGCTTTGAAATGGAGATGAGCACCACCCCCTAAAGTCAGGAACAACTAGCACATATGTGCATGTGGAATCTTTACCTTTACATATTGAAGAACAATTTTCTTTTCCTTTCCTTTCCTTTCCTTTCCTTTCCTTTCCTTTCCTTTCCTTTCCTTTCCTTTCCTTTCCTTTCCTTTCCTTTCCTTCCTTCCTTCCTTCCTTCCTTCCTTCCTTCCTTCCTTCCTTTCTGTTTTCTTTTACCAAAGAAATTACCAGTTCTCCCCCTTGCATCCAACCCTCTTTGGTATTCTCTCAGTTTTCCTGGGAACCTAGAGTGGACCTCAAGTCATTGAGAAAAACTTCAGACAGCTTCACCTGCTGAATTTTTTCCCCGTCTGCTCTACAGCTGGAACAGCAATGTGACAAATATATTTACCTTAGTACGCATAATTTTTACCAGGAAATAAGATGATCAGAAGAAAGTGAAGTTAAGCTATTAGGGAAGAGTACTTACTGCCAAGAGCCATAATCCGACACAGACTGAGCTTGGTACAGTAGTCAATTAATGGCTCAGTGCTCATACAATAATGACCTACTAACCTGACGGTGTGTTGCTCTCACATTTTGCTGTCCCCTGGGATGCTACTGTCACTACGTTATCTATTGCCAGCTTCCCTATCAAAGGAAATAAGCAGAGCTGAAATGTATGTACGCATCAAGCTCTGTAGTTCATTGCACACCAACCCTGGCAACTGGAGGAACAATAGATTTATAAGTTTATCCTACATTAAACCAAACATGCCTGACTGCACTGTAAATTACTAAATAATAAACCAGGTGGTGTAAGATCCTGACTTGGACAGAATATAAAAATCTATCAACCTGTAAAATACAATAACCATAAATGTGCTATGTAGTTGAGGGCTCAGGTAAGCTATCCACCTCTGGCAAAAAGAGGTTCTCCCACCCCTTGTGGGATTATTTTCCTCCTAAATTTAAACTCCTGGTGCCTTTTTCTTAGGCAGAAGAAATATAATTGGCCTGGAAAAACAAAGTGGGAAAATATGCTTGTTGTGTTTATGCTGCTTTGTGTAGTATCTGGGGCTCTTTCATAGTAATATGTAAACATATAGCCCCAGGCATTTGATCTGATCATAAGCTAAGATGAACTAATGTCTTGAAGCTTGCAACTTCTCCATTCCACTTAATATTTAAACTAAACTGCCAAAATATAATAACAACTGTCTTAGTACTGAACAATCACTTTCAAATGTATTAAGATCCTTTTTCCCTCCCTCCTCTCTTCTTCCCTCCCTCTCTCTCTTCTTCCCTCCCTCCCTCCTTTCCTTCCTTCGTTCCCTTTTCTTCCTTCCCTCCTCCTTTTCTTCCTTTCCCCTTCCCTCCTCCTTTCTTTCGTTCCTTCCCTCCTCGCCTCTTTCTTTCCCTCCTCCTTTCCTTCCTTTCCCCCTTCCCTCCTCTTTCCTTTCCTTCCTTCCCTCCTCCTCTTTTTCTTTCCCTCCTCCTTTCCTTCCTTTCCCCCTTCCCCCCTCCTTCCTTTCTTCCTTCCTTCCTTCCTTTCCTCCTTACCCCCTTCTTTCTTTCAACAAAATTTTATGCTAGTTCAATAAAACATTCACACATATTCTACACACCATTAGCCCTCTCTTAAATTAAAATTGGAAATTTTAAAAATGTCCCCATCTTTCCAAAAATTAATTCCCTGTGAAGGAAGCCGGGAGAGATTTATTTCAAGCAAAGCCAGGTTCAAAAATATCCCATAAATGACAACTCCCAGTTCAATAAAGCTAATTAATTCCATTTTAGGAGCTGTTCAATAGTGAACCAGGTTAGGTTTATATGATTTACAAACAGTGTTTACATTCATAAAAGGGCAGCAAATAGAGGCCCGGGTTGACATCATTACAAGAAAATGCTGGGGAATGCAGGCAGTTTAATTAGGGGTGGGCTTGAGTTCACTGTGCAACCAGCATCATAGTATTTTGCTAATGGGCTTTCATACAATGATAATACCATAACAAGATTACTGAGGGTGGGGTCATTGCTCACTGGTTGGTTTTCGTTTTGTTTTGTTTTTTGTCTTTCCATGAAAAACAAGTTCTGCCTTCAAAGGATCACCACTATTTTCAGCAGCTTATTTGCCTTTTGGTTCCCTGCCGACCCACCACCAACCCCCCCCCCGCCCCGCAAGTTGGTACAATTGTTTACTGTGCAAAGCCATGGCATGAGATTGATATTCCAAACCATGGTCCAAAAAGAACTCCTCACTGATTGGATTTGAACATTAATTGAATCTGTCCGTGTTGCATCAAACTGTGAAAAGGAAGCAGTTGCCCCTGAATCCAGCCTAGTTTTCCCCTAACAAATTATGTACATCAGATGGACTCTATCTGTATCCAACCCAAATAAAAAGCAATATTAACTTTTGGTTGATATGCATGTTCCCCTCTGTCCATTTGTCACTCTAAGAGTCATATTTACAGCTGAATATAAATTTAAAAAAAAAAAAACATGGGACGAGTACAGTAATATACCACTGAAAAAATACAATTCTTTATCTATTTTGAAGACTCTTCAATATCCACTTGAACAGCCAATGACTTTGTCTCTCTTCTCTTTCTGCTTAGAAGCTCAAGGGATTCTGCAAAGCTTCAGAAACAAGGCCAAGCTATGTGTGTAACTGGATTCTCACTGCTAGCTTTTGTCATTCCTACTGTTACTCCTAGTTGCATGAACTCTCAGAGTAATAGGTGAGGACATCAAGGTTTCCCATCTGGCTGGTACAGAAATGGCCGAATTGTTTTGGATAGTTCTGATATTGAAGTCTCCAAGCCTCACAGAGCATTAACAATTACATTACATTAAAAAACACCGGCAACTGTATTTGCGGTATTGTTAATTACATTAACAATCACGCAAATACAGTTGTCGGTGTTTTTTTCACCTATAGGAATTTTGTCAATTTGTTTGATGGGAGAAAAACTATTCAGACCAGCTTTCAGTTGATTTAACTATTCAGAGTAGGTGAGGCCATGACATAGGATTTAAATCTTTGTCATTCAAAGTCAAGTGCCCCAGCCTTGTCCATATATATTCCGGAGGTTTTCTGAGTTTGGGGTTTCAGATTTTGAGGAGAAGTAGATTCAGAAAATGATGGAATTTGATGCAAGATATAATCTCTACTCCCCATGGTCTGTGAACCTGTTTCTTGAACACATGTCCCTTGTTCAGGAATCTTGTTTGGTAATCTTCTTTATAAGAAAAAGGACATGCTGGGACTTATGAGACATTGTAATGGGACTTCTTTTAGCAAAAGGGCATAACTTCTATTGACCTTCCAATCAAATGATTTTTAAAAATGGAAGTGCCTATAAATACTTATCCGGAGGTAATACACCAGGAGTTGAACAGGATGCAAATGTAATACATCAGGGGTGGGCTCCAGCCAGCACTACTGCCAGTTCACTCGTGTACGCACTTCGCACATGCTTGATGTGTGCTGCATGTGAATGTACAGCGCAATTAAAATTGTTCTGTGCATGTGCAGAACTGAAAAACAAGATGGTGGTGCTGACGGCGCTGACCAGGAAATTGGTTTGGGGGTATGGCAGGCCTGGGTCTCTACCGGTTCCAGCAACCAGGCCACCAAACCACTACAAGTTTGGCCGAGCTGGTCCGAACTGATAGGAACCCACCGTTGTAATGCCTGCCTTATTATTGTCTAATAATAGGCATGCCCTGTAATTAATTTTATATTACTTTAAAATCAAGGTGCAGGTGAGAGTTAAATAAATATACATATACAATAAATAAATAAATATACAAACTTTATTAAGTTTGTATTTATGTGTAGGTGGGTGGGCTGTGTGTGTGCGTGTGTGTGAGTGCATGTGTATATTTAGCGCATATGAATTGAGAAAATAATTTCTAACATTCTCTATAGCACATCTCACCTATTTTAGGTACTGCTCAGTCTCATACGCTATCAGTAAGCACTACTGGGAGAAAGCTGTTTGCATAACAGAATCCATGTAATTCATTTTATCCCACCTGCATTTTTGTTTTATATAAAAATATTCACACTCCAAAACCTCTCTGTAAATGGTGCAAAGTCACCCACTGATGCTGACAGATTAGAAGTTCTACTCCACATTTATATCAGCATGCCTTCCTTCCTTGGAAATGCTCTGTGTGAATTCGCCAAGGTTGCTGTTATGGCAAAAGTTGTCTTCCTCAGAAGGAGGCCATTGCTGCAACAAATCCATATTGCGGAAGCAACAACCAAGTTGAGTCAGCTGGAAGAGTTCAGGTATCAAGATCTGTTTGTCTTTATTTATTTAATCATTTTTAATGCAGCCATCGGTGTAACATCTGGATTCATTACTCAGATTAAACGTAACAAAGCATTAAATTGAACAATTTGTAAAGGACAACAGAAACAACTCCCATCATTTTAGCATTCCTGTCACCAGCCTTCTGAAAAATTGGATGGAAACCCAAAACATTTTAATAATAATAATTTAATAATAATTTTTTTAAATAATAATAATAATTTTAATACTTATAAACCACTCCCTCTCCCCATGGGGACTCGGGGCGGTGCACAGGTAGAATAAAAACAATAAAAAATATACAAACAGTTCTAAAACCAAATTAAACTTAACCTGTGCTAAAATTCCCATAAAACTAACTATGCTAAAAGCTACCCAATAAAAACCCCAAGACAGGGAGACTATCCCAGGCCGGCCAGACAGAAAAAGTGAGTTTTTAATTTAAGACGGAAGGAGCGGAGGTCCGTGGTCATCCTAATATCGGGGGGAAGGTCGTTCCAGAGGGCCGGGCCCGCCACAGAGAGAGCCCTTCCCCTGGGTGTCACCCGCTGACAAAGTCTAGTGGACGGCACCCGGAGAAGTCCCTCTCTGTGGGAGCGAATCGGCCGTGAGGATGTATGAGGCAGGATCCGATCCCGCAGATAGCTAGGTCCCGAGCCATGGAGCGCTTTAAAGATGATAATTAACACCTTGAAGCGCACCCGGAAGACGACAGGTAGCCAGTGCAGCTCGCGCAAGAGCGGTGTTACATGGGTAGACCTTGCGGTCCCCATAATTGCTCGCGCGGCTGCATTCTGGACTAGCTGAAGTCTCCGGGTGCACCTCAAGGGAAGCCCCATGTAGAGAGAGTTACAATAGTCCAGTCGGAATGTCACGAGCGCATGAGTGACTGTGCGAAGGGCGTCCCGATCCAATAGGGGGCGCAATTGGCAAACCAGGCGAACCTGGTAAAACGCCCTCCTGGCCACGGCTGTCACTTGATCTTCCATGGACAGCCGGGCATCCAGGAGGACACCCAAATTGCGCGCCCCATCCACAGGGGCAAGATGCTCGCCCCCTATGGCCAGCGATGGAGTAAGCTGGTTGAATCGGGGAGCCGGAAACCACAGCCACTCGGTCTTGGTTGGGTTGAGCCTGAGTCCGTTACTTCCCATCCAGATCCGTACGGCTTTTGAAGTAAGAGTGATCCATAATTGTTGGCTTTTGAAGTAAGAGTGATCCATAATTGTTGGCTTTCGTTGGACAGTGTTTGAACAAGATGATATAGGAATATGCAGTAAAAATTTGTTAGGTGAATGAATGAATAAAGGAATAAATGAATGACAAGACACAAAGGAAGATAATGACAATTAATACACTGATTTTTAGTGCGATTAAAATAAGCTGAGATTCAAATGCTTGCCTCTATGAGTATATGGAAGAAAGCTGACTATAATGCTTTAGAGCAGCTATGGCAAACCTTTTTTGGCTCGCATCCCATAAGTGGGGGAGCGCAGGGGGGTTGTGTGCATAATGCAATGTGCTGCCCCAACGTGCATACGCGCATGACAGGTGTTCCCCTTCCCATTTTTACATGCTTTTTTTGCCTTCACCAGGCTCCAGAGGCTTTATAGGAGCCTGGAGAGGATGAAAATAGCCCCTCTGCCCACCCGGAGGCCCTCTGGAGGCTTCAGGAGCTTCCCTGAAGCCTCTGGAGGACTAAAAAGAACACTACGAGCAAACTGGAAGTGATTTCTGGTTTGCTTGTAGGGCCAGTGTAAGCCCTCTGGAGGCTTCAGGGACCTTCAGGAGGCTTCCTTGAAGCCTCCGCAGGACTAAAAAGGATGCTACGAGCAAACCGGAATTCACTTCCGGTTTGCTTGTAGCATCCTTTTTAGTCCTCCAGAGGCTTCAGGGAAGCTCCTGAAGCCTCCGGAAGGCCTCCAGGAGGGCGAGTGGGACTGTTTTCACCCTCCCCAGGCTCCTATAAAGCCTGGGGGAGGGTGAAAAATGGCTTCAAAAATGGTTGAACTCCACTGGCCAGCGCAAACATGCGTGCTGGCCAGATGACAGGGCAACGCCTCACGTGCCCTCACAAATGGCTCCACGTGCCACCTGTGGCACACATGCCACCTGTGGAATGTGTGCCATAGGTTCGCCATCCCGGCTTTAGAGTGGTACTAATTTTTCCTCTGATTTTTGAATATGACATATGGATATAAGAAGACATTGTATATTCACTTAAATTGTTAACTATGGATCCATTCTGTTTTATTTATTTATTAAATTTTTATACCGCCCTTCTCCCTTCCGGGATTCAGGGCGGTGTACAGGCGACAATAAAAATCAGTAGTAAAATATAAAATACATAAAATACGTTTAAAAATATATTAACTGGTTGGCCTGATTCTAAAACCTTAATAAAAACCCTACTAAAAACCATTTAAAAACTACGCCAGGCTGGCCGCACGAAATAAATGGGTCTTCAAGGCCCAACGGAAGAGGCACGGGTCCGTGGTCATGCGTAGGTCAGTGGGTAGGTCATTCCAGAGGGCAGGAGCCGCCACAGAGAAGGCTCTCCCCCTAGGGGTCGCCAGCCGACATTGCCTGGCCGATGGCACCCTGAGGAGGCCCTCTCTGTGGGAGCGAACTGGTCGGTGGGAGGCATTTGGTAGCAGGAGACAGTCTTGCTATTCCCTAAGTATTCTTGTCATTTAAAATAAAACTGTGGGAGGAAGTGATGATTTGTTTTCCTCTCGGAAGGCTTCCCTAGTATCTTGATGCCTCACCAAATATTTTTTTGCCCCAGTCTTTTATTATAACACTTTTTACTGGTTAGTTTGTTATTTATGTTTGCATGCAAAAGTTAATCCCTCTTAGTTACATTGTAGGTGTAAATTGAATCTCTAAGTGAACCTCAACTTGATACAAAGTTCAACACAATAGCCTCCCACAAATTTGAAGGCATGTATAAGCAACTTCAGTTCAAAGTCAGTTTCTTCTCTTCTAGGATATGTTGATATTTAATTGAATCCATTCTTCTTCTGGAATCATACAATATTTCTACCACCAAATCCCTTCTAAACCCAATTCTGTGATTAATAATTACCAAGATGTCCTTCTCTGCAAATGATACATCTTCCCAGTCATACTCCCTTTGGGAAGGAGATGTTGATATTGACTCCTGATGACGTCATGGACTACTCCCTACAATTTTCTTGGCAAGATTTCAGAAATGATTTGCTATTGCCTTCTTCCTAGACTGAAATAGAGTGATTGATCACCTACAAAAGGAGGGACTAGAGATTTGCCATATTTTAGCTTGGTGCTCTAACTGCTACAACATACTGTCTCTCCCCATTCCCTATCCCTGTCAAATTTTATCTTGCACTGCTGTTGCCAAACTGCTCTATTCTTGTTTCAATGAATTTTTAAACATTTGATGTTTAACAAGGTTATTCTTAGGGTATTTTAAATTATTTTGTGATGGAAATGATTTCGTGAAGGACAGAATTGACCTGAACTCTGAAAATGTTTAGCATCAAATGTTACAGTGCTTGTATACATTTTTACTCCTCCTCCTATATATATATTTCTAAATCAATCAAAACACTCTGAAAACTCTTGAGGCTCTAAACATTTTGTTTAATTTGTCATTATGACATCACACAACAACTCTGGGAAACATGTTAAAAGGAATTGATCACTATAAACTCATCTGGACAACTGTGGTGAAATAGAAACTTCCATTAGAAAGTTCCTAGTTACTGTTCAACGTTTTAACTATTGCATCACAGAAATTTAAAAGCTAGTAAATATTCTGAATATAAAAGCTCTATCATAATAGAAATAGCATTTATCTGGCAGTTCAAAACTGCCTTATATACCTGCTTTATAAACTTATATACACTTTATAGTGCTTTACAGCCCTCTCTAAGCAGTTTTTACACAGCCAGCATCTTGCCCCCAGCAATTTGTATCCTCATTTCACTGACCTTGGAAGGATGGAAGGATAAGTCAAACTTTAAACTATTGAGATTTGAATTGCCAAATTGCAGGCAGCAGGCAGTCAACAAAAGTAGGCTGCAATACTGCATTCTAACCACTGTGCCACTGCAGCTCATCAGAAGTTCCATCAGGTGCTAAATTTGAATTGTTATGCATCTGTGCAAGCCACACAATTGCTATTCTTCAGTTGTAAGAATACATGTTTGACTCTTAGAAACCACTCATTTAGACCTTCTAAAACAGGAGGTATAATAGCCTTAATTCATTAGAACATTTTAGGTTAGAGGGGGCTGATATAAATAATATTGACCTCAATGATTATCAAAGTTTCTTTTGTAAAATGCAGTTTCATAGCTTCCTAGGCAGATAAAGGGAAACCTTTTATTTAAGGTAATGTTAATGATTTAATGAAAAAGCTGGCTTAATTATATAAGGGTACTTCTTGAAACAGATGTTCCTTCTCTGACAAGTTTCCTCCAGCTTTTTCGTGAACCTTTTGACTGTTGTTTCTAATGACCGCTAGGCCATACTATTTCTGCTAAACTTGCACAATGTAAGCATTGACTTGTAATTACTCAATATATGCTGGTCTATTGGCTTATGTTCAGTGCTGGGATTCAAATAATTTAACAACCAGTTCTCTGCCCTAATGACCAGCTCGGTAGGCGTGGCTCAGTGGTCATGTGACTGGGTGGGTGTGGCCAACTCACCAACTCGATCGGTGCTTCACCTGAGTTGTTATAATGTAATAAGGGTTAACCAGAGAGGCAGTTTCTGTAAACTGGGCAATAAAGACTAGGTTAGAAACAACACAGAATGTTTCCTTCTTGTCTTCCTTAGAGGATTAGCTCTGTAAAGTGGGGAAAAGAACAAAAGGAGATTTCTTCCAACAACTGGTTCTCTGAACTGCTTAGAAAGTTAACAACTGGTTCTCTTGAAATGGTGCAAACTGGCTGAATCCCACCACTGCTTATGTTTATAAGTCAGTGAAAGTCAAAGAAAGCTCATGACTTATCTGTCAAATACAAATATTAAGATAATACCAGGTTTTTTTTTGGAACCTCTGATGGCATACACAAGAAACTCAGAACAAGGCAACTGTTGGATTTCAGCTACCAACAATCTTTGTATAATATACATTGTATTTCTGTAAATACATTTTAACATTATTTAACAGTTTAAATCTTCACTGAGTAGACAAAAATCAATAGGATTAATGCTCTGCTATTGAAGCAATTAAAACAATTTGATTATATTGCATTTTTTGTTTGAAGCAACCTGTTCTGAATTATTTCTATATTAAAAAATAACAATATTAAAAATAATCAATATTCCATTCTTTAAACTGAACTCCTGATCTTGTATCACTGTGATGAACATATTCATTTTAAAATAACGAAGTAATTGTAAAGGTTTGCAACTGCACATACAACACAGTAGATCAGTGGTGTCAAACTCACATTGTTGTCACATAACGTATCACAACTTTCTCCAGTTCTCTAAAATGGGAGTGGGCGTGGCCAGCATATGACGTATCCGGCCCGCAGGCTACAAGTTTGACACCCCTGCAATAGATCCTATTTGGCTTAGCATTGCACACAAAATGAATTATTAGTTTCTGCCAGTCAAATAGCATGAATAGGATTCCATTTTACAGAAAAAATGTTCACTAACTGTTTTTTTAGAAAGTTCTGGTTTCTAAACTTCGTGTAAATGCTCTCAGAGACATGGAGATATTATAATTAGAGTGATATAGGTATATTTCTAGATAGTTTAATAATTCCAATATCAAGTGATAAGGGGATATGTTTTAATTTAAATAAAACTAACACTTGGTAGCAAGATCTATTAAGCAATGATTTTTTTAAAGTCCATTAGGTTAACATTTCATAGATGCTTTAATCCTGATTTCTAAAATGAAAATAAAATTATCTGAAAACTTTCTCTTTTTTGTTATTATTAAAAAGCAATAAAAATTAATTAAAAATCAAACTATTCGATAATTTAAAAAGTTGATTTTTGCACACATGTAAATGTGTTTCTGTGTGTGGGGGCATACATGAGGGGTATCTAAGTTTCTTACGGCACTTCTTAAAATTAATTTAACAAAAAGCAGAAGCCAACACATTTATCTGAAGGATGGAAAAATGAATCAGCCTTTTAGAATAAGGAAGACATTGACTGAAATATTGTCTGATGCTTTAGAAATAGTCATATACACATAACCACAGAGTTTCCTTTATCCTAACCAATAGGAATATTGGAATATCCTTTCCTCCCTGCTCTAGGGATTATGAATATGAGTCTTCCGGAACTTCTTGGTTATATTTGAGCTGAATCTACTGTCAAGATGGTTTTAGCAGATCTTGGGAGAAAATTTACCTCAGCATTACACTCCCTGAGCAATGCTACCATTATCAATCAAGAGGTTTTAAATGCTATGCTAAAAGAAGTTTGTAGGGCATTATTGGAAGCTGATGTCAACATAAAGCTGGTGAAACAACTAAGAGAAAATGTCAAATCTGCTATTGACCTTGAAGAAATGGCTTCTGGACTCAACAAAAGAAAAATGAGCCAACATGCCGTCTTTAAAAAACTTGTTAAGCTTGTAGATCCTGGAGTCAAAGCTTGGCCACCCACAAAAGAAAAACAAAATATCATCATGTTTGTAGGCTTGCAAGGAAGTGGCAAAACAACCTCGTGCTCAAAGTTGGCATATTATTACCAGAAGACAGGCTGGAAGACATGTTTGAATATATGAACATAATAATTGGCTGAGTGACTATGGACTTCTTTAAAAAGTGAAAAAAAATCAATTTGTCTTTTTAAAAATTTATTGATTGCTTGTTGATTTTTATTATGCATAAAAAGGGTATTTGGTTTTGTAAGAGATTGTGATGAACAGATTAAACCACTGAGTGCTGTCAACATTAAAATTCCCTTTGTCACAGTACTTTATCTGAAACCAATATAAAGAAATTCATAGGCAAAAAAGAAATTACTTTGGGTATGTATCATTCAAATCCTTAAGGATTATTGGCTAATTAGGAGCACAGTAATGTAAATTTGCTTTGTGTCAGGTTTTCAGGAACAGTAAAATAACATAATTAAGCACTGAACAATGTAAATAATTTAAGCTACTCTTCAGTGCCAAATGTATATGATGTCTAAATATAAGGAAGACTTCTCACCTAACAACCAATAACAAAAAAATGACAAAAATACTTTTATTAGACCTTGCAGTTATGCTATTTTATAGATATACAGTACATTGCCTTATTATTGCACTTTAAAATCCTGCAATTAACGGACAATTTAAATTGATCTTTTGCTCCAGTTGTGTCTTTTTTAATCCTGACTACATTCAAGCTTAAAAACTCACCCATAGACTGTAGACTTTTCTCTGAATGTTCACCAAGCTTCTACAAAATCTGTTTATTTGTTAAATTTGTTCAAAATAAAATTGTTAAATAAACTTGTTGGAAAGAAAAGCATCAGTCTGTAGCAATGTACTTTTTCTAAGAATATTTCTGGGTCCATTCAACCCTGTTCCCTATTCCTCTTTCCCAAACTATTTTGTGAGAGTGTCCATAATATTTGTTCAAAATTCAATATCTCAAAAATATTGGGAATATCTGACATCACATTTAACATTCATACAAATGGGAGGGTAAATAATATTGGTAAATTAATAGTGTGTGAGCCCTTAATTCAGCCCAGTGTGTATTGATCGTAGCTTGAATTTTCAAGATTTCATTGAATATTTAGTAAAGAACAGATTCATTGAAGAGCATTGCTCTACTTGCAAACCTTGCAAGACGTCTACAAAACTACTATGGTTAATAGTTCTGAAGTCTGCTGAGTTATCTAGAGACTAGATGATTTATACTCACTCCACCCAGGTCCTGATTAATGTTACCCTATAGGTAACTTCCATCCCATCTCAGATCTGAATCCTTAATGGAAAAGAATCAAGACAATCCACTAAATTCACTGTAACCTTCACCAAGATCTGGAGAGGCTGAAGATGTGTAGAAGTTGTCCAAAGATTGATAGATAGATAGATAGATAGATAGATAGATAGATAGATAGATAGATAGATAGATAGATAGATAGATAGATAGATAGATAGATAGATAGATAGGCAGGCAGGCAGGCAGGCAGGCAGGCAGGCAGGCAGGCAGGCAGGCAGGCAGGCAGGCAGGCAGGCAGGCAGGCAGGCAGGCAGGCAGGCAGGCAGGCAGGCAGGCAGGCATTAATATAATGATATCAACTTTTTTGGAGGTTTTAGCAGGGAAGCACAGCTATCGTATACCCTTGACCAAAGATCGGTACACTCCTATCTGGAATGGTCGTCATCTTCCACTGAGTGCACAGCATTGGGAGGGACATACATGGAGCACTGAGGGAGTAAGGGGAAACCCGCCTAGCCAGCCAGTTCAGCCGAATCAACCCTGGCAATCAATGGGGTGACAGATGTCGCAGCCAGATTGTCCTCACATCCAATATAATGATGTGATGTGATGTAAAGTAGTAAAGGTAAAGGTAAATGTTCCCCTTGCACATATGTGCTAGTCATTCCTGACTCTAGGGGGCGGTGCTCAACTCCATTCCAAAGCCAAAGAGCCAGTGCTGTCTGAAGATGTCTCTGTGGTCGTGTGCCTGGCATGACTAAATGCCAAAGGTGCACAAAACACTGTTGCCTTCCCACCAAAGTGGTCCCTGTTTTTCTACGTGCATTTTTACATGCGTTCAAACTGCTAGGTTGGCAGAAGCTGAGACAAGTAACAGGACCTCATTCTGTTTTGCGGCACTAGGGATTCAAACCGCCGAACTGCCAACTTTTCTGATCGACAGGTTCAGCATCTTAGCCACTGAACCACCACATCCCAATAATGTAATATAGTATGGCATGGCATGGCATGGCATGGCATAGTATAATGCATATGTATATTAAATAAAATAACAGTATGAATAGAATTTATTTGTGCATATTTTATAAAGGCCACAAAGACTATACTTTGAAATTCAGATTACTAATTATTACATAAAATTTGTTTTTATTTAACTTGTATACTCTCTCACCTTCATTATGATTATCTTACACTTAGAAATTTGGAGTTTGGGAGACAAAGAACAAAAGTACAAGTTCACCAAAGGATATTAATGGTTCTATAGGTTATATCTCCCTTTGTATTCATTTCTTCCATTTAATAGTGGTTGCCATATCTGAAATGCTTTTAACACAGATTATAACACTTCAGTTCTGACTGAAAGCCAGGACACAGCAGCCACTGATGAAATGTTCCTCTGCTTAGCCAATCAGGCATGTTTTTACCTTATTATTTCCCCTTTAAGATCACTTCATCAACCCACATTTGACCATTTATCCACTGTAGCAATCATAAAGTCATAAAGACTCTTGAGAGAGACACAGTTCAAATGTTATCATGCAACCTGTATTATTCACTTCTCTACATCTCCATTCTTGCCTTTTAAAAAGAGCATTCCTGCTTTATTTAAGCACTTTTTTTCCTTTTATATCCACACTAGATGTATTTCTAAATTACATACCGAGTAAATATTTGATTCCTGAGACTCACAATGTAGAACATAATTGATTCTCACTCAAAAGGTTTTAAAAAGAATCATTACGAACACAATAGGATGAAATAATTTGTGAGTGTCATATATGTGCATTCCATATACAGTGAAAAGATTTCAGGTTAATCATTACTAGGGATGCCCTGGAATTTTATTCAGTCCATATTTCAAAGTCAGTTGAGCTAAGTCACACTTCTTGCACTAATGTTTAATAATTGGAGACAGAATCACATGTCAAATCTTATTCTGTTATAATATCTAATTACATAATTCATCCATGTCTACAATATTTAAAGAAGCAACTAAAGGAAAAACCATTTTCAAACCTTGATCTTGATTTTTTTTTACCTTAAAGTATAGAACAAGCATTTCGTTCTATTTTTATTGACTATGATTCTATGCTTTTCAAAGGTTGATGACATCATAACTTTGTGTCATACATGTTGCTTAGCAACAAATATGCTACTCATTATTTTGTTTAATACATACCTCTTCCTCTCCATCATTGAAGCTCTATGTTCATCACTTTCCTCTAATCCTAGCAAAAAGAAGGCAGCTTTACCATTTTAGAATAATATAAATATGAAATATCTGAGTTATTTTTCTTTTTTCTGAAGATTCATAATTGCCATTTCTTAGAAGGTTAGAAGTTATGGAAGCCCAAATTTTTAATCAATGATGTGGAAGTTGAGCTCTCGTCTCCCAATCAGGAGGTTGTGAGTTCAATCCTAGGTAGAGGCAGATGTAGCGTCTCCTGCTTGGGCAAGGGGTTGCACTAGATGACCTTCAAGGTTCCTTCCAACTCTGTTAATCTGTTATCTGTTAATCTGCAGACGTTGACCTTTTGATTCTTTTGACAGAAAGAACAAATACAATCAATGCATTATATGTCCCTAATAGCATTGTACATGTCTATTTAAGAAATAAATTTCATATCATGTGCTGGTACTTATTTCATAATATGCATTTACATTATGCAGGCTTCACCTTAAATACGGAATAATTTGTCTATATCATTTGAAGCTATATTTTCAAACCAAATTAAAATTGATTTATTCATAATAGAAATATATAATACGATTATGCTAGAATTGAAATGAATTAACACAACCTTGAAAGAGAAAGCAATTCATTTTAATTTTCAACTTCAAAAATTGACATTGATTGCTGGAACTGAAGTAGCATTCCTAAAAAAATAGTTCCTTTCTGGCCAGTCCTACTAGCTTAAAAGATAAAATTGACGATAGGAAGGCTTCATAGGATGACTTTTATTGAAATTGGCTGCAATGACAGAATCTTGCACATCTAAATGTGGTGTGCCGTGTTTTCCTGAAAATAAGACCCAACCAGATAATAAGCCCTTGCATAATTTTTCAGGATGCTCCTAATATAATCCCCACCCTCCCCCAAAACATGCCCTACTTAAGATGGGAGTGGCCAGCTCGATATCACTTGCATTGGGAGTGCCTATGGGGACCTGGGTAAAGTGGAGGGGAGAGGGGAGTCCTAGTTGCCTATTGGGGTTAGGGGCTCCCCACCCTTCCTGTTCATCAGGGCCATTGTGGATAGGGCACCAGGCAGGAGATTTGTCCCTTGTGTGCAGCAGAAAATGAGGTCGGATGGCAGGGCCGCCCTGGGTCCGTTTGGAGAAGGGCGGGGTATAAATTGAATAAATATAAAAATAGGGGCTGAACACACAGGGGCAGTGTGGTGCCACCTCCACCCTGCTACCTGCCCCACCTTGCCTCATGGCGGGGGGACCAGAAGCAAGGAGAGACAGCCCCTGCATGCTCTGGCCCTGCCATCCAACCTCGTCCTCCAGCTCTGCCACACATGCGGAATGACATCACCTGAAAATAAGCCCTAATTAATCTTTTGGAGCAAAAATAAATATGACCCAATGTTATTTTCAGGGAAATACAGTAATTCCTCTGGTTTCTTAGAGTTCAGTGAATTAAGGAAGTGTCTGTCTGAACTGCTTCCAAATGTTACCTGGATGTTCTGTACTTACAAAATATTTTAGCCCCTTTTGCCTAAGCAGCAGTTCTGCATATTTTTGTCAAACTGAGTTCCTTACTCTTTTCACTGTTTTAATATTCCAAGTGAATAAGCCAGTGGTGGGTTCTGGATTCCATGCAGTTGGAACGGGCCGGGCAACATCCACGTAGACGCACAGAGTGCGCGCATGCATTTTGGCGCTTCCATAAGCCTCCACGATGCTCTAGCTGCTCAGCGGAGCGGAGCGCAGGCACTATACGTGCTGCGTGCATGTGCGGAAGTGCTGAAGTCGTAAAAGCACAGTAAGAAGTGAGGGCGGGCAGGTGGGCCCTCTGGAGCACCGTACTAGAATGGTATCCAGTGCTCCGGGCAGGCTCTGGTACGCCCGTACCGGGGCGTACCGCCTACAACCCACCACTGGAATAAGCCCATTGTTTTCAGAGGTAAATTACATACTTTTATTTGATGCTTTCAAATGCACTGAATGTTCTTTAATGCTGAAAAGAGATGACAGCACAGATATCATGGTTGATATTAATTTTATTAAACAAAAGTTAGAAAAGACACATATCTATGCATGTATAAATTGTTCAATTTGTATTTTACATGTTGCTGGTGAAAATTGAACCATGTTGGTTAAATAGAAACACAAACTTCTCTATGCAATATATCTATAAGAACATAAATTATAACAAAATTCTACTTTTTTAATAAAAGTGGTTGCTTTTGTAGTAATGTAGCATAAGCACATGAAAGAGTGAAATGGAAGGGGCAGAGTTTCATAAAGCCCTTAGCATGTTATGATATGTAAAGGTAAGGTAAAGGTTCCCCTTACACATATGTGCTAGTTGTTCCGGACTGTAGGGGGCGGTACTCATCTCTGTTTCAAAGTTGAAGAGCCAGCACTGTCTGAAGATGTCTTTGTGGTCATCTGACTGGCATGACTACATTCCAAAGGTGCACAGAATGCTGTTACCTTCACACCAAAGGTTTTCCCTATTTTTCTATTTTTACATGCTTTTGAACTGCTAGGTTGGCAGAAGCTGGGACAAGGAACGGGAGTTCATTCCCTTACACGGTGTTATGTATTTGAACCGCTGAACTGCTGACCTTTCTTTTTTTTTTATATTGAAAAAGTTTTATTGGTTTTACATTTTTCTATAGGGTAGGGTAAGGGATACAAAGAAATTTTGAGAGCATTCACGTCAGAGTCGTCGGCCCTTCCGAGACCTCAAAATACACAATAAAAAGATAACAAAAAAAAACATTTTTCATAACACTACAAGGTAAAAGCAAGTACATATACCTAAATTCTCAATTCCATGCTGTCAGACATTTACAAAAAATCCAGATACAGATATTATGCAAAATTGTTCAGAAAAATCAAGGCAAAGTTATTTTTTCGATCTAAGTCTCTTGGCTATTGTATCTTCTTTTTCTCCTCCCTGGCCCCGAGCGGGCGGGGCCGTGGCCCCCTCCGTCCCCCCTGGATCTTCCCCCAGGGCAGAGGAATATTTTTTAAGAAAGGCTTCCGCCTCAGCAACTGTTTTAATCCTCACTCTTCCTCCTTCCCAGAACACCAGCATCCCTTCGGGTGTCACCCACTTGAACCAAATCCCATGATCAAACAATGTTTTAGACAAGAAGGAAAATTTCCTCCTTGCTTCTCGAATCTTTCTAGGAATCTGCTTCAAGATAGTGACCGTTTTTTGTTGGTAAATTAAAGAGTTCTCTCTCTGCGCCCTCAGGATTTCCTCTCTGGTTGACCTTCTAACAAATTTCACATGTATCTCTCTAGGCACTTCATTTATCCTGGCATATGCTGAGTTAATTCTATAGGCTAGGTCAATGTCCCCCCTGATCTCATCTTTAGGTTTTTGTAAATAGTCTGCTAAAATTGTGCTCATAAGATCAGGGAGGCATTCACCAGATTCCTCAAGAACGTTCTGAAATCTCAAAAAATATGTCATTCTTTCCATATCAATCCTAGACACATGCCCATCTATTTCCCCAACCTCTTTAGTAACATTTTTAATCTCTCCCTTAACCCCCACCAACCCCCCTTCCAATTCTTCAGTCTTCTGTGTGTTTTCCAGCACCTGCTTCCTTGTGTCCAATAGTTCCTTCTTGAAATTGATGTTTTCAGCCCTCTGGGCCTGAATTTCGTTTACCAAAGTTTGTATAACAGTTTCAAGAGAAGCCATCCGTTGTTCTAAACTTGCCAGTGCTGTTTCTTGAGCCATGATTAACTGTTAAAGTCAGTGCCAGCCAAAATGGCGTTTTCAGGGTGGGGTTGGTGAGACTAACCGGGAGCCAAAAGTTCAGATCAAGGTTGAAACGTTGTAAAATTCAGGAACCAAGAGAGAGAGAATTTTCCAGCTCAATAGTTATAATAACGAAGGTAATCCAGAAAGGAATCACAAATCCAACAAGAAAAAAATTCTTCATTAATATCCAGAGAGAGTCCCACTTGTAAAGAGATGCTGGGAATTTTCCATAGTTAAAATAGTCAGGCAGGGACAAAGAAAAGCCACTTTCCACCGCCCATCTCAGAGCCCAGAGGAGAGAGTAGAAAAATAAATTTTTTTTTAATCAGCCAGACCTAGAAACAATGTTGCAAGTAGCCGCATACCACTTTCCCTTGTTAGAGACAGTCCGGATTTAAGATTTCCGCTTTCTCTTCCAGAGAAGCCATTTTTAAGTGCCGCTTAAGTCCGAGGGTTTTTTTTTGAAAACAAACACCCCCCTCCCAGTCCGTTCAGCCTGGCTGGCAGCAAGGAAAAAAAGTCTTTTTAAACTCACTCTCCCTCGCAGCTGGAGCCTCGGCAAGCCTTCCGATCTCTTCCGCTCAGCCCTCTACATTGAAGTGAATGGCGCCGACAGCCGTTGGCGAAGGGAGAACCCCCCGCAGCATGTTCCTCCTCACCTAGGTCGTGGAGGGGATCGCTCTCCCCACCGCCATGAGGAGAAACGTCTCCTCCGAGCCGACCCTACGGGAGACCTCCGGTAACCGGATGTCTCGCCCCCGTGGGGGGGCAGAAAAGGCAACAAAGCGGCGAGCGAGCCCCAGGCTCGCCCGTCGCCGCTGGAGCCGGAACCGGAAGCCCGAACTGCTGACCTTTCTGATCCAAAGAACTGAACCACCATGTCCCTTTGTAAATACCTCTTATTTAAAATGGTTCACCATGAATTGAAATTCAGAATCAGCTAAAGATGATCTTTTCTTTTCTTTTCTAAATGAAGATTATGCATTAGGGGAGAAAAACTATTCAATTTGATTGATAAGTAGAAGTGATAATGGTCCTTGTAAGGAAAAATGTGAATGTTCCTTTTTTTTTAATTAAATGGTGCTAAGATTACTTACAAATATTAATGTTAGCGTTTCAGAAATCTATATCGTTATACTCGAAGATTGCATGTGACTTTTAGCAACAGAATTGTTACCTGGAAAAAAAATTGATCTTGTTATTCCCAGATGGAGTCGCTTCAGACATTTGGTGTCTTATTGGAAGGAGACTAGGCAAAATAAATCAGCTAAAGAGTAAAAGTAGAATTTGCAATAACCTGGTACTACTGCCTCATCCTCCCACATCTCAGCACCATAAAACTTACTGTCAAAAGAACTCACATCAAGAGAATTAATCAAGGAACTCTTAAAATACTCCAAGCATCTACTTTTTGATGACTAATTTGCCTTTCCCATTGCAAACTACTAATTTTTTATCCCAATCGATATGTACAAATAGACCTCACTATCAATCACCGGGGGCAAGGAAAGACTTCCACTATTTATGTAATACTGACTATAAGATGAAACAAGAATTGACTACAGTTAACTTGGGGCAAGCTTTAACAACTGTTTAGAGGGAAAGGTTAGAAAAGAAAGGGAGAACGTGAAAGAAAAAAAAAGGAGAATTACACAGAATCTGACATGACTCCAGGGATAACTGAAGCGCATCAAGGAGCCAAACTACATTCTAAGGATGCATCACCAAGTCAAAAATCCAAACCACAGGGCTTAATATAGTCAAACAGAAATAACTACAGCGCAAGTCACTTAAGGCTGCCCAATTTTTTAAACATATAAAACCTGCTGGAGAAGAACAACAGGGCCTTAATCTGCTTCCAAGGCAGGACAGTCAGTTCAGAGTGGTTGCAAACATAGTCTGAACGTCATGGTCTGTTCTTATAGTTAATCACAAGGATTTGGCATCAGAAGGTACATTGATTCTGGGAATGGAAATTCATTTTCCTTCCACAGATTTCATTGAAACATAAAGTGTATCATGCACATGTTTATTCTATAATTGAAGAGGCTCATGTAGACTCATATACAAACCAACATATGGGGATCTAATTGCTTCTGCGGAAATGGGTTAGGAAATTAAGCTGTAATGCTGATATTAATGTTGAGGACTGTTTCAAACATTAAGCTGTAAATGAGAAGATATGGAAATAGCCAGAATATCACTAAAGTGAAACAAATTCTAGCAAAATTTCCTCTCTTCTCTCTCTCTCTCTCTCTCTCTCTATCTTCTTTTTCTCTTAGTTGCCTATGAACAAAAGAGCTTTGGCACAGCAACTTTTTTAGTTCTAAAAGCTACCCAAGTCTTTTCATAGCTTAAAAATAATCGACAGGCAAGGGTCTCAAAGTCACGTCATCACAGCGACATCATGTGGTCTATTGGGACATTTTTCCCCTTCACTAAACTAGGCATGGGCATGGCCAGCATGTGATGAACCTGGCCCGTGGGCCGGGAGTTTGACAGCCCTGTCCTACAGATATCCCAGACTATCCTGAACTGATTGAAAGAATAGACTGGAGAATTGCAACTATCAGCTACCTTCTAGCTCAGGGGTGGGCAAACTTTGCAACTTTAAGTCTAAAGGACTTCAGCTCCCAGAATTTGCTGGCTGTAGAATTCTGGGAGCTGAAGTCCTTCAGACTTAAAGTTGCAAAGTTTGCCCAGCCCTGTTCTAGCTCCTACTATTTTCTACACACAGGTTTTTTTTCTTTTTAATAAAAAAAAACCACCTGTGCTTCATAAAAATTATTGTTATAAATTATAGGAAAAAAAGAAATATTCTTCCTGTAAGCATGCCAGTTTACTAATGAAGAGAAGGCGGAAGCAAACTACTTACCTTTGTGGGACACATGTTTTTGGGCTTCTTCAAACGGGCAGATTATTTTTCATTATGGTTGTCTATTAGATTTAAGCTGCTAACACCCAGATGATCAGTAGAGAGCAGCAAAGAAACACAGAAAGCCCCTTTGCTGCTCTCTAGTGGTTGTGTAGATTTGTACAGGCCATCACAGATCGCCTTACATTGTAACCTCTCTCCCATTCCCATCACAATCACATTGTTAGAGATGATCTTTGGGCCGATAAAGTGAAATGAACCATAAAACCATATCAGTGGCTGTATATGTGACATATTACATGAGAATCAGAGCATAATATGCTTATAAGTGTAACTGTTCTCTCTCACGCTGTGCAGAGAACAAACTATCAGAAACCTAGGGAGTTGCATAAGGGGTGGGGGATCGGAGAGAAGAGCTACAATTCAAACTGCAGTTAAATCTGCAGAGGGGCCCAAGGTTAATATGGCTACAGAGAGCTTTCAAGTAAAGCCCGTAACAGTAATATCTAACATTAACCCAGTAAATTAAATTTGCATGGCACATCTTCTTGAAAACCCCTTGGCAATGTGCAAAAACCATCAAATCTTTGCAGGATCAGTTCCCAGCCATCTTATTTTCTGTCACAAGCTTCAATTAAATGGATAGTTAAAAGGTTTCCTAGCCTAGCCCAGGATTCTTACAGTATTTGCTCTGTAGCAAACTCTAATTCCTACAAGTGTGGTTCACCTGAAGGGCTGCCCTTTTTATTAACGGTGCTTGGTTTTGTGGGTCGGTTTACATTTTCTGACGGATTCTTTAGATCTTAGATCTCCTCATTGGATTCTTCTGCTGGTTTCTCCATGCTCTCCTGAAAGGTCTAATATAATCTCAATTTCTCCCTGTCGAGAGTCTGCACAGGGTTGTGCATCCCTAATGAGGGATACGCCACTGAACCCAGGCACAATTACGTTGTGAGAATGCACTACGTTTGCATGCCTATCATATAACAATTTTTTAGATATGGATTGGGTACAATTTGATTTGCTTGGTTTTTATCCCATCTTTATTATTTTATAAATAACTCAAGGTGGCGAGCATTCATAAGGCAGGTAATCTTCGACTTACGACCACAACTGAGCGCAACATTTCTCTTCTTAAGTGAGACATTTTGTGAAGTGCCCCACTTTACAACCTTTCTTGCCACAGTTGTTCAGTGAATCCCTGAGATTGGTAAATTGCTGATCCAGTTGTTAAGTGAATCTGGCTTCCCCATTGACTTTGCTTGTCAATGGGGAAGCCAACGGGTAAGTGACAACCAAAAGGTAATCACATGACCCCGGGACACCAGCAACTGTCATAAATATGAAGCAGTTGCCAAGCATCTGAATTTTGATCACATGCTGCAAAGGTTGTAAATGTGAAAAATTGTCATAAATCGCTTATACAGTGCCTTTATAACTTGGAACAATCACTAAATGAACTGTTGATAAGTCGAGGACAACCTGTACTCCATCCTACTCCTCTTTTTCTGTAGAACAACAACTATGCGAGGCAGTTTGGGCTGAAAGAGAGTGACTAGCCCAAAATCACTCAGCCAGCTTTCTTGCCTAAGACAGGACTAGAACTCACAGTCGCCTGGTATCTGGCCTGGGGTCTCAAACCACTGGATTACATATGAGCCCATCAAGGGCTGTCCATGGAGGAGGTTATAAAAAGAGAAAGTATCCACAACTGTATGATTACAGTATCATCTCCTTTGTACCAATATCACCATGGTAGCACAATGGTTAAACTGCTAGACTTCAGCTGACTGCTAGCTGCCATTCAGCAGTTCAAATCTCACCGGCTCAAGGTTGACTCAGCCTTCTATCTTTCTGAGGTGGGTAAAATGAGGACCCAGATTATTGGGGGCAATATGCTGACTCTGTAAACCTCTTAGAGAGGGCTATAAAAGAACTATGAAGCAGTATATAAGTGCTATTGCTATTGCTATTACTGAGTCCATCTCTGGAATATAATGCTGCCAGCAATAAAACGAGCACATAGAAGCAATTGCTGCATCAAAGGGAATCTTCATATATACCCCACGTTTATATAATAGATTGATGCAATCCATGAAATATTAGTACTGCACTCAAAGTTACAGCATAGTCAGAATGATGCTGGAAATTATTACTGGGTTGAGTAAAATCTGTTCATTGTTTTTATGCTCCTAATTTCCATTCTGTAACTCTAAAGAAATAATTCCAAAACTCACATTCAGCATGTATTTCTACCTCTCACCATTCTTGCTTAGCATACATAAAAAGCTTTGTGTAAATGTTACCATGAATCCTGTAGACATCACATTGTTATAAAGAGAAACTCCCACTGCATACTTTTGACTAGCCTAATATAATTTAATTCTCTAAAGATACAGGATTGAATACAAAAGCCTGTGCCTTCAAACCATATACATATGCATAAATGAAGATAAAATAATCCCTAGACAACAAACATCACTCTCCACTTCAGTTCCTCATTAATGTTTCTTCTTTAAAAATGGGCCTGCATTGTGGTTTAAATGCAAGTCATGCCTATATTTTTGAAATACCATTTTCTTGGGTTATAGCAAGAGCCAGTTGGGTTTAGTGGTTAAGGTACCAAGCTAGAAACTAACAGAATAACAGGGTTGGAAGGCACTTTAAGGGTCTTCTAGTCCAACCCCTGCTCAAGCAAGAGACCCTATACCATGCCAGACAAGTAGCTGTCCAGTCTGTTCTTAAAAACTTCCATCGATGGAGCACCCACAACTTCTGAAGACAAACTGTTCCACTGGTTAATTTTTCTCACTCTTAGGACTTCTTCTTAGTTCCAGATTGCATCTCTCCTTGATTAGCTTCCATCCATTGTTTTGTATATTGCCTTCTGGTGCTTTGGAGAATAGCTTGACCCACTCTTCTTTGTGGCAGCTCCTCAAGTATTGGAACACTGCTATCATGTCTTTCTTTTCACTATACTAGATTAGGAAATTGTGACTTCTGGTCCTGTTTTAGGCATGAAGCCAGTTAGGTGACCTTGAGCCAGTCACTTTCTCTTAGGCCACAAGGTCAGGTTTGGTTAACAAGCTGGTGAGTCAAATCCTGTCATTACTAATGGAACAAAACTCAATGGATTTCCTCTCCCCCCCCCCCCAAAATGTGGACTGCACTTGCAGAAAAATTCTAGGAAGAAAAAATAAATATTATTGGGATATTGTGAACACAGAAATGAGACTGTGCTCCTGTAGTTGTGTGTATGTCTTTCACAACTAGCTACCTCTAAATTCTAGATTTGTTTTGACTACTGCTGACCATTGAGACTTTGTCCTTGGTTCAGTATATTACAATTGAGTATTGTCAACCATAGTACTGTGTGTTAGTTTGCACTATAAGTTAGTTCATTCATTATAATCATCTAAACCAGTGATGGCTAACCTTTTTGTTGTTGTGTGCCGAAAGCACGCTTGCCCGCCTGCCTGCACGCATAATGCAATGTGTGCATGACAACCTCCATGCCTCAACTCCCCTAGACATGCACACACAACCCACGACACCCCCCATGCTCCCCATGCCCCTGGGATGCATGTGTGATCCTGCCGCACTCCCTCACAGCCCGTGCATGGTCACACAACCCATGACCCCCATGTGCATGCATCCAACCCAAAACTCAGCTGGCTGGCAGGAAGTGCTCACACATGCACGGTAGAACTGAGCTGGTGCAATGGCTTATGTGACTGCAGAGAGGTCTCGTGCTCGCTAGGTTCAGCATCACAGATCTAAAGCCTGAAGGGGGATTCAGATTGTGTTGGGCGTTTTCATAATCCACCGAATATCATGTAGACAAAGGATGATGTTTATCTCTTCTCATAAGCTGCAGAATGCTGCTGATTGTTTTCTTCACCAACCCATTTATTTACTTATTTAGTAGATGTCTAAGGTCACCCACTTGTCAGATGACTCTGGAAAGCTTGCTGGCTTTAAGAGCAAAAACAACTAAATCTTAGCCATGTTTAAGAAGAAAATCAATTGCAAACACCACATGTGTGGTGCCTGATTATTATTGGGAACCTATTTTAGCCTAGCCCAGAATCTTCGAGGAGAAACAAATCTTAAGTCTTTTTCCTAAAAGCCAGAAGTTACACTGTAGAGCCAGCCAACAGAAATGACTCATCCTTTTGCTTTGCGTTTGCACCCTCTGCCAATGTTTGGGAAGCTATTACAAGTTAGCTTATTCCAAATTTAGCCGTCATTTTAAAATTAGAGATGTTAAGGTCTGGGCAGGCAGGAAGGAATGCAAGAGAAAAATCCATAGTTGAGTACCTAGCCGTATCAGAATGTTGATGGTATGCAAGCTTCCATATATGCAACCTAATGAAAACAATGTACCAGGAATCGTTATTTTCAGTGACTGCCCCCCTGGGTGTTATAATTGTTTTTTTTCCCGCTGTACCAATGCCTGCTTTAAATGCTGTTCATTTTGGTTAGTGTTTTAGTTTTTGATGAATTTTATTATTTTCCAAAGAAATGTAAGCTGCTCTGAGCTCTGCAAATGTAATGGAAAGGCAATATATAAATATTTTAACAGAGAGAGATAGACCTTCCAGTGCAAATATGATTTATGCCTACCGCTCCTCATCTGCAGTAGAAAGCTTGCACTTATGTGGATCTCCACGCCGTGGTTGGGGCATGTATATTATCACAGCAATCGTTTGACCAATAGAGGAGGTAAATTTGAAAATCTCCATATAACTAAGGGACTATTTCCTATGTTACCCTTGTAACATAATTAACAATGGAAGTTTTTAAGAAGATGTTGCAGAACCATTTGTTATCATAACAAATGTTATCATTTGTCTGAAGTGGTGTAGGGTTTCCTGCCCAGGCAGGGGGTTGGACTAGAAGACCTCCAAGGTCCCTTCCAACTTGGTTATTCTATTCTATTCTATTCTATTCTATTCTAAGATCATCATTGATTTGATTCTAGGCTTCACTGGTAAACATGTAAGGATCACAAAGAAGGGATGAATGAGAGAATTATTCTCTATGCCAACCTCAGCAAGTAGTAAGTATCTCTGTTACATTACTTCTTTTTCATCAAGGCATTATGAGTCATGATTCTGGGCAAGCAGTGCCCAGCAACTACACACATAATGCACTCCTAGTGAAAAGCAGAATGTAGGTATCTGCATCCATGTAGCAGCTACAAATGATGGGTAGGGAAAGAAGCATATGATGAGCCATGTGTCATGGAATTGTCATGCAAACTCCACCCCTTTTGTGTTTGCGTAGTAGCAATGCTCACAAAAACACAGTGCATGGCTTGCACTGTGATAATGCAACACACCATTTGTCATTTTATGGGACCTTTGGTTCTTGAAGTCATACTTATCAGCTTCAGAGAGCAAAATATAATGGGAGAATCCTTAGAGTCTGGCTTTATTCTAATCATTCTGTTAGGATATTCAGCCTTATATTGGGTTGACAATATATATGAGCCTATGTTCTTAAGGAGTTATGTAGCTTTAAGAAGTGTGTTAAATTCTAATTGGCTGTGCTTCTCAGCTCTACCATATAAGCAAGCTCAGAATCACAGTTCATTCCCTTTTCGATTCCATTTGATTCCTGAGCTTACTATTATTACTACTGAAGAAAGAGGAAGTATTTGTTTTGCATCACTGTAAGATAACTCTGTCTTTGGTGAAGGACTGTTATTGTTTTGAGAAGTTAGAATCTCTGGTCGGAAGAAGTATTTTAGTTGCTACAAAGTAAAGACTATTTATTTTCTTACTATCACTGTTTTAGAGTTTGTTTGTGGTTAAAGCAACGTATCTCTTTACTCTCCGGTGTATTACACTATTCCGCATTTATTTCTAAACACTTGTTACGGGACCAGAGTTGTAACACTGGTTCTGAACCCAGAGTTGCTAACATTTCGATGCTGTCTTTTCTGTCAATTTGTGTATATATTGTGTACTCTGCTACCTCCTTTATTCATCTTGTCATCCTTAATATTTTTAAGCTCTACAGTTGTATTGAAATACCTTTCTAAATGGATAAGGTTGGTGCTTTGCTGAATCTATTATTTTATATTATTGTAGTAATCCAGGTCATAGGTGATTAAAACATTATAAAGCCTGGTGCTGCTTCTAAGCAAACTTCCATTTATGTAGAGAAAGTGGGGAAAATGAGCTAAGTACTCATTTCTTCTATACATAATTCAGTTAAATAAAAAGGTTCTCAAATGGCATTTTACTCTCTTCTCTTAAAAAAAAATGACCTGAACTGAATTTGCATCATTATCCATAAAAAGAAAGAAAAACTTCAAGGGGATATAAATTACCAATGGGAAAAAGAAGTAGCGTATTCCAAGGCACAAAAAACAGAGATTTCATTTCATAATACTTTTATTTCATTGCTAATAAAATTGTGTAGTTAAACCTCCATGGTAGAATATGAAGGTAATAGCAGAGTTAGGTTTTAGCACAGACCAAAGGAAAAAAGAAGAGGCCTTATTAAAATGTGGCCCGAAAGACCGTAAATTTAAATCCTGACAGATTCAGTCAGATTGCTTTCATAATCTACAGTGAAGAAGTTACTGGGTTTCACTCCAGCATGACCACACTGAAGGTTATTTCATTTTATTTCTAGATCCTTTTTCCCATAATACTTTTTCTTCAGAAGAAAACTGTGAATTTTATGCAAATTGGTGAACCTGATAAAAATATCGTGCTATGATTCAATAACTCTTGCAGGGGTAACTAGCAAGTGTAAGCAAATTCATAAATGATATCCAAAAGCTACAGCAAATGAAAGCCAAACAAATGAAAGAAAATTGCAGGAGGAAGATGCATTGGATGTGTTTGTTATCTTGACCCAAAGGTGCTGTTTCAAGAGGCAACTGGATTTTCTAGTTTTCTTTGAAGATGTTTTGCTTCTCATCCAAGAAGCTTCTTCAGCTCTGACTGGATGGAGGAGAATGGGAAGACTTATACTCCTTGCAGACAGCTGGCCATTTGCATTCTTTTAGAGAGTTGTTAAGGCCACCTGGAGGTTTATCTATGTCAGGGTCATCTGAGTAGTGCAAATTTATTTATTTATTTATTTTAATTTTATTCAATTTATATCCCGCCCTTCTCCAAAAGGACCCAGGACGGCGCACAGGAATTTAAAAACAGCATACAAAAATAATACAAAACATATAAATTTAAAAATCTATTAAATAGCAAAACTTGCGCTAAAACCAATTAAAAACCCCCATTTAAAAACTTTCTAAGATTAGTCACAGTGGAGGCTATGTTAGGCCGGCCTGGTGAAATAAGTGTGTTTTTAAACACTGGCGGAAGAGGCGGAGATCGGTGATGGTACGGAGTTCAGGGGGTAGGTCGTTCCACAGGGTAGGGCCCGCCACAGAGAAGGCCCTTCCGCTGTGTGTCGCCAGCCGGCATTGTCCGGCCGATGGCACCGGGAGAAGGCCCTCTCTGTGGGAGCGTATCGGTCTAAGGGATGTATGGGGCAGAAGACGGTCTCGCATATAACTAGGTCCCGAGTCATGGAGCGCTTTGAAGATGGTCGTCAAGATCTTGAAGCGCACCCGAAAGACCACAGGAAGCCAGTGCAGCACGCGCAGGATCGGTGTTATATGGGAGAATCTGTGGGCTCCCGTAATCACCTGCGCGGCTGCATTCTACACTAACTGTAGCTTTCGAGTGCACCTCAAGGGAAGCCCCATGTAGAGAGCATTGCAGTAGTCCAGTCGAGATGTCATGAGGGCCTGAGTGACTGTGCGAAGGGCAGCCTGGTCCAGTAAGGGGCGCAATTGGCGCATCAGGCGTATCTGATGAAACGCCCCCCTGCCCACGGCCGCCACATGGTCCTCCACGGACAGCCGGGAATCCAGGAGGACACCCAAATTGCACGCCCTCTCCACGGGGGCCGGTGTTTCGCCCCCAATGGCCAGAGTTGGAGTAATCTGGCTGAACCGGGGTGCCGGAAACCACAGCTACTCAGTCTTGGACAGGTTGAGCTTGAGTTTGTTACTACCCATCCAGATCCGTATGGCTTCCAAACACCGGGACATCACCTCAATGGCATCGTTGGGGTGGTCTGGGGTGGAGATGTACAGCTGAGTATCATCAGCGTACAGATGATATCCCACCCCAAAACCACGGATGATCTCACCCAGCGGCTTCATATATGTGTTGAATAGGAGGGGCGAGAGGACCGACCCCTGAGGGACCCCACATACGAGGGGCCTCGAGGCCGAACTCTGCCCCCCTGCCAACACATATTGCGACCGACCAGAGAGGTAGGACGAGAACCACCGCAAAATGGTGCCTCCCAGCCCCAACCCCCCCAGTCGGTGCAATAGGATACCATGGCCGATGGTATCAAAAGCCGCTGAGAGGTCTAACAGGACTAGGATAGAGGAATGTCCTCTATCCCGCGCCCTCCAGAGATCATCCACCAATGCCATCTGGGTGCTGTGGCCGGGTCGGAAGCCGGACTGGCGCGGGTCTAGATAATCAACTTTCTCCAAGTGTCGCGGAAACTGTTGAACCACCACACTCTCAACAACCTTCACTAAAAAGTGAAGGTTGGAGACCGGACGAAAGTTCTCTAATAATGCTGGGTCCAGGGACGGCTTCTTGAGGAGGGCCCTTACCACCGCCTCTTTCAAGACGGCAGGCAGGGACCCCTCACTCAAAGAAGCGTTGACAATGCCTTGGAGCCAGCCTCGTATCGTCTCCCAGGATGCCAGTACAAGCCAGGAGGGACACGGGTCCAATAAACATGTGGTGGCCTTAAGTCTCTTTGACAACCTGTCCATATCCTCAGTAGTGACAAAGTCAAACTCCTCCCAGAATGGAGCCTCAAGACCAACCTCGGACAATCTCACTGGACCACTCTCGATGGAGGGTAACTCATTCCGAATCCGAGTGATTTTGTCCTGCAGATAAATCCCAAATTCCTCTGCTCGTCCCTGCAGAGGGGCTTCCCGCGGCCTTAGGTGAAGGAGGGAGTGGGTCACCCCAAACAGGGTGGCAGGGCGGTTATCTGCGGATGCAATAAGGGTGGCACAATACTCACGTTTGGCCACTCTTATCGCCACTAAGTAAGTCCTAATATGGATTCTCACTAGTGTTCGGTCGGCTTCGGAGCGAGAGGACCTCCATCTGCTCTCTAGGCGTCTCTTGTGGCGTTTCATCTCCCTCAGCTCCTCAGTAAACCAAGGAGCCTGGGTGACTCGTCGCCGCAAGAGAGCCCGCAAGGGCGCGACTCGGTCCAAGGCCCCCGTGGCCACACTTAACCATGCGGCCACCAGGTCCTCAGTCGAGTCACGGGGCAAATCCACAGGTATTGGCCCAAGCTCCCTCTGGAACCTTACCAGGTCCATCAGGAGCCTGGGGCGGAACCATATAGGAGTAGTCGGCTCCGCCTCCCCGCGGTGAGGTGCGGCGATTGGAAAGTCCAGCCGAAGGAGAGCGTGATCTGTCCATGACAGGGGTGTGATGGCTAAATCCCCTATTCCCAGATCACGGCTCTACTGTCCTGAGATGAAGATTAAGTCCAGGGTGTGTCCACCCTCATGAGTAGGGCCTAAAACTACCTGGGTCAGGTCCATGGCTGTCATGGAAGCCATGAACTCCTGAGCTACACCAGAGGTTTCGCCTACTGACGGCAGGTTGAAGTCCCCCATGATCAAAGGTCTGGGGGTCTCAACCGCCGCCTCGGCTATCACCTCTAGGAACTCGGGCAGGGCTGTTGTTGTATAGCAAGGAGCCAGGTATACAACTAACACGCCCATCTGCCTCCCTAGGCCCCACTTCACGAGGAGGGACTCACACCCGGTCATCTGGGGGACAGTGGTCTCCTTTGGCTGAAGACCTTCCCTAATCATAATCGCCACCCCCCCACCCCTCCCCAGGGCCCTAGGCTGATGGAAGGCTCGGTAGCCTGGTGGGCACATTTCTACGAGGGGTAAACCCCCCTCGAGGCCCAACCAGGTTTCCGTTATACCCACCAGGTCCGGGTCCCCCTCTGACACGAGGTCACGAATGAAGGGGGCTTTGTTCACCATGGACCTGGTGTTGCATAACATCAGCCTAGGGCCCCGGCTCTGTGGTCCTTGCCCACCTAGTCTGCGATGGGAACACAGGGAGTCGGAGCGTGTGACCGCCTGTAACCAGCAGCCATGGTCCTCCGACCCCATCCGTCTCCCACCGCCCCTGCCCCTCCCCAGAACCGAACTAATGGTTAAAACCTCAGTGGAAATGACCCCCCCTCCCCCTCCTCCGTTTCCTCTCTTCCGCCGGCCGACCTGGTTATATTCCGCCCCCTAGCTGGACTATCCCTCCCCTCCTCCCTGGAACCCCCTAAAAGCCAAATTAAAAATTTGGTTAAAACCCCCTAAGACTACGCCTCGCCCACCTCTCTGGATTAATATATCCCTCATCAAGGTGGGCCCTCGTAAGAGCGGAGGGCCAAACCTGCTAGAGGGGGGACTCCTGCAGTAGGATTAGGTCTGCCCTTGAGTACATAATGGGTCACATTTATAGCAGGGCATCAATTGGTTTAGGGATGAACAGATGTTAAAAAGATATTCAATAAATATTAAATATTAAAGATGTTAAAATAGATATTCAATAAATATTAAATAGATGTTAAAAATTAATTAATTCCAGCAAGTATAAGTCCAGTACAAAAAGGTTAAAGTGGGGTCATAAAATAGTCGATAGTCAATAAATAGTTCATAAATACTTAATAGGTGCAATGTGCAATGTGCAATAGGTGCAATGTCTCAGGCGTGGCCTTAAAGTCCAGTCCCACTCTTCAAAAGCCTCAGGCCTCGGCCAAAGATGGTAAATGGTCGGGCCCATTCCTGAATCTCCCGACCCCCTCATGGGTCTTGGGTTGGGTTGGTTGGATCAGGGCGGTAGGGAGCAGGCCTCGGCCTGGATCTCCTTAGGCCTAGGCCTTGCTGTTATAAGGCCTCCCGGCCTCCCTGATGGTTCCACTCTCCCGGGCGATCTCTGAAGGAATCTTCCAACTGAGGGGTCTAGTCTGGGTCCTCTCCGGCTGTAGCCCTGCTGTTATCGGGCCTGGATCGTCCTAGCCCTGGGCCAGTTCTTCTTGAGCCCTCCCGGCCTGGCATCCCGACCTCCAGCGCCCCGACCTCCAGAGCCCCGGCCTCCCCTGACCTTTTGTGCCTGGCAAACCTCCAGGCCGGCCTCCTGCCCGGTCTCCAGTGCCCGGTCTCCAGCGCCTGGCCTGCAGCGCTCCGCTTGCCTGCCAGGCTTCCAAAGCTCCCCTTGCCTGCCAGGCCTCCGAAGCCCCAAAGCTCCGCCTGCTCCCCGCGATCCTCCGTCCTCCTCAGGCCAACGCCCGGCACCCGGCACCTCCAGCTGGCCAGCTCCTTCCGGCCAGCAAAGCCCCCGTTCTGGGCCGTCCGCCCATCCTGGGAGGCCGTTCTGGCCTCGATGGAGCCCCAGGGTGAGTACTTGCTGGCCCCGACCCTCAAAGATGGTAGAGAGGGTCGGGAAACATCCCCTTTTTGCCAAAGAGCCCCACGGCCCGCGCGGAGCTCAACGGCAGACCGCCATCTCTTCGCACATGTGCAGTCAGCAAATGGGAGGTGGAGCCTTTTTGGAACTTTTGAAAGGACTGTTTTGTAGACTGAAGATAGATGATGTCGTATCCC
This sequence comes from Rhabdophis nuchalis, assembly GCA_039707465.1. NCBI lineage: Eukaryota > Metazoa > Chordata > Lepidosauria > Squamata > Natricidae > Rhabdophis > Rhabdophis nuchalis. The sequence goes on from CM077645.1 coordinate 72,738,597, forward strand.
TCTCCCTCTGTTGAGAGAGGGCTGCTCAATTTTGACAAATATGGCCTCTTGGAGCCCACTTTCAAACTAGCGGTCCTCTCTGTCCAAAATGTGGACTTTGCTGTCTTCACAGCAGGTTTGCTAGTTCGATTATGGAAGCAGCCTCACAGACCAGCATTACCAAGCATTTCCTAACCAACTCTAGATCCTTTGTCCACAAAACCGATGAACTAGAGCTATGGATGGCAGTGAATAAGCTCATTCGTGACTGCTGTGTGATGATTATCACAGAGACCTGGCTTCATCCACTTGTACCGGATGCATCTGTGGAGCTAACTAACTGCATCACACACCGCTTTCACAGAAACAACTCTGATAAAAGCAAAGGTGGATTGCTGTGTATTTACACACATAATAACTGGTGTACTAACAGTAGAGTTGCTTATACACGCTGTTCTGCAGACGTGGAATTCTCAACTGTCATTTGTCGGCCATTTTATTTACCTAGAGAGATTTCTGTTATAGTTATCACTGCTGTCTATATTCCATCTGATGCAAATGTTAGCACAATGCTCAAACCAATTTCATAAAATTACAATGACAATAAAGAATTATTATTATTATTATTATTATTATTATTATTATTATTATTATTATTATTATTATTATTATTATTATTATTAAAAAGAGTGGCCTTTGTCTTTTAAATGCAGGTGGACTGCTGAATCTTATCCTGATATGTTTGTTCTCCTATGTTGTGCCATGCATTTATGAAGAGGTTGTTTTGTTTCCCCAATGTACAGATCTGCACAGGGCCCACTGCATTGTACTGCCTATACCACATTGCTCAGTTTGTGTCTGGGTGTTTTTCAATTGTTCTATTTAAGTTACAGCAACAAGTATTTTAATACAATCATACACACACACACAGAGACAGCAAACTCAGACTGTATTTTTCAGAGTATAAGACGCATCTTTTTTCCTCTAAAAAGAAGCTGGAAATCTGGGTGCATCTTATACACCAAATACAGCATTTCTGCCTCCTGGAACCCCACCCCCTTCACCAAACTGGCTGTGCCTAGCCTTATAGAGGCTTCAAGAGAACTCCTGGGGGCTGGGGAGGGCAGAAATTAGCCTAAAACACACCCCCCGCAGCCCCCAGCACCACTCTATAAGCCTCCATAGGGCTATGCATGCAATTTATTTGACACAAAAATGGCCTGTTTTTGCGACAAATGGGCTAAGGTTTTTGCTCATTTTGACCCCCACCCCCCAGGAGCACTCTGCAAGCCCTCCCAAGGCTAGTCATGCTTTTTATTTGAGAAAAGGCCCCATTTTCACAGAGAAACAGGCCATTTGGGGGAGGTTTGCAGAATAGCAAAGGGTTTTCCCCCTGCTCTTTAACTGTTTCTGTGCCAGCAGAAATAAAGTCCTAAGGTTTGTCAGTGATTTCCTTCTCCAGGACATGGATAAATGCATATTGAAACATCAACCTACCTACCTACTCTCTCTCTCTCCCCCTACCTACTGTATTTCTCTCTCTCTTTCTATCTTTCTACCTACCTACACACACACACTCTCCCTCCCTCCCTCCTGCATTTTTCTCTCTCTCTTCTCTCTCTCTCTCTATTCCTTTATCTACCTACCTACACACACTCTCTCCCTACCTACCTACTGTATTTCTTTCTCTTTCTTTCTCTCTCTATCCTTCTATCTATCTACAAATTCTCTCCCTACCTACCTACTATATTTCTCTCTCTTTCTCTCTCTCTATCCCTTTATCTACCTACCTACTCTCTCTCTACCTACCTACCTACCTACTGTATTTCTCTTTCTTTCTCTCCCTCTCTATCCCTCTATCTACCTACCTACTTTTTTTGTAATTTGCCTCTCCAAAACCTTGGTGCGACTTATACTCTGGTGCATCTTATACTCCGAAAAATACAACACACACACACACACACACATATATATATACACACATACATACATACATACATACATACATACATACATACATACATACATACATACACACACAGTATATTATTATATATGAGCCATAATCTGAAAGGACTGAATTTTGCAGTAAAGTGGATTGCACCCAAACATTTTTAGAGAACCAGGTAAAAGGCTGAAATTCTCCTTATCTTGGGAAAATTGGTACAATGAACTTCAAGTATATGATGCTAATTTACATTCATACGAATGAATGTAAAACCAGCGTTTTCCTCTTTCCTCCTTATTATGTGCTCAAAATTACTTTCATGTTGGTCAAAGACCGATCCCTGTATCAACTGGTGAATTTAGCAAACACGTTTAAGAATAAGGTTTGTATGGATTAGGCTCAGAATATAGAAATGAAATAGGAGACAATCAAACTACTCTGTCAGACAACAACTGAAGTTTAAACCAATCATCTTAAGTATATATTTGAACTTGGATATGTAGATGTGGTGTAAGAGTCCCAATAGATCAGCCATATCCTCAAAGGATCAGCAGCCCCATAGACAGCTAAATTACTCAGAAAGCCAGGGAATTTATCAAACAAGAATTTCAAAGTGGATTTTAGCCTCCAGGAAAAACGGAAGTGCCCATTAATGTACATACAAAATAAATGTTGTCTATGAGCTGTTTCAGCTGTTTATTTTGACATGAAAAGCAGTTAATTTGTCTGGGTGGGGGGAGGTGGAGGCACAGAAACTATTACCACTTAGATAGAAATTATCTTTATATGCTATTAATTAAAAAGGAATCCCCAATGAACAGGTACAGCATAAAGTAATTGTTCATTAAAGGACAGTCAGACGGCTACTTACCTGGAAGTAAATCCTGATAAATTCAACATAATTTACCTTGGATTGCAGCTATTCTTTATCATTTATAATTCACACTATTTGGAGAATGTTAGCATTTAATGTGATTAACACATGTAAGAGGAAATTCTAACCAACCATTCATATATTATAACTATGATGGTGTTTAAAATAAAACACCAGTGCTAAAACTAGGTAGGAACAGATGTGACAGCAGTAAAGCACTTAGCTAACGTAGGCTGTGTTTATCTTACAACTTCAATATTTACTTTATTGAGCAAAAGAATGTTAACTTCATCCAACGCTGACAGACCATTCATCAAAAAATAATAATTTTTAAATAGCGGAATATTTCATTGGCAGGATTGTGCAGAAAATTAGGCAGTGGCTTTCCATTCCTAGACCTCAGATTCAATTCACCCAGCAGAGAAGAGCAACATATCAAACTGATCAGATTAGTGAGGGGGAAAAGCACCCTTAAGTGGAAAAAACTTGACATATTTAGTTTAGCTCTTACGGTTTCCATTCATGTAATAAGCTGGCTACATACCCACCAGAAGTTCACACAGTTTGGCCATTTGTTCTTCTAAAGCATTGTAAAAGTTATGCTTTTACAAGATATTCCAGAGCAAAATTAACAACCATATGTACTAGCAGATCGTTTGACTCACCCAGAATCCCACTTTTATCTATAAACTTGTGTTTATAGTGATGAGACTGACAAACGCATGTTTTCATAGTAATGGGACAATAATCATCATCATCATCATCATCATCATCATTATCATCATCTTTATTGTCATTGTAATAAAATTACAATGAAATTGGTTTGAGCGTTGTGCTAACATTTGCATCAGGTGGAATACAGACAGCAGTGACAACTATAACAGAAATCACTCTAGGTAAATAAAATGGCAGACAAATGACAGTTGAGAATTCCAAGTCTGCAGAACAGTGTGTGTAAGCAACTCTACTGTTAGTACACCAGTTATTATGTGTGTAAATACACAGTCCTCTGCCTTTGCTTTTACCAAAGTTGTTGTTTCTGTCAAAGTGGTGTGTGGTGCAGTTAGTTAGCCCCACAGACACATCCGGTACAAGTGGATGAAGCCAGGTCTCTGTGATGATCATCACACAGCAGTCACGAATGAGCTTATTCGCTGCCATCCATAGCTGTAGTTCATTGGTTTTGTGGACAAAGGATCTAGAGTTGGTTAGGAAATGCTTGGTAATGCTGGTTAAAAAGGAATCATTAGGCCTGGAGAAGCTTGTTAACATAGAACATAGAATTACACAGTTGGAGGGTACCTTGATGGACTTTATTTCGTTTGCGAAACAGATGAGGAACAGGCACGACTGTAATGTAACACGTTTATTTAACCAGCTCAACTTCAGAACAAGAACGAGAAGGGAACTGCCTGACAGCTATTTATCTGACAGCTGTCGGGCGGCAGAGCCAATCCCCAGGCTGCGTTTTGCCGTGCCTGGCTCTGGGCGCGCGAGGACCAATCAGCATGCTTGGTTCCCGATCTGCCCGGCAGCAGTCGTAAGTCTGAGGACTTAACACCTCTTCCCCCCGGATGGCGCACGCGTAGTCGGACAGGTAGGCCGACGTCTGATCCGGCCGGACCTGCGCAGCTCGATGGTGGTCTTTTCAGGAGGAGGAGAAGTGTCTCTGCTGTCCGCCGATGGGTGGCATAGGATCGGCTCTTCGCTGGAAAACTCCGCCCGTGGAATGGGGCAGCTCACAACAGGTGAGATACCCGACGAAACCGCTTCGGGTCGGGAAGTAGGAGGCGGATCTGTCTGTAGGGATGGTTGCCGGTAGGCGGCAGCAGGCGGCAGGTCGGCATTCCCTCTGGTTACTAACTGTTGGTCTTCCCTGGAGATGCGCCGCCACAGCTGGTTTATATGGCGCCGCCACTCCCTTCCAGAGTCGGTCCGGACCCTATAGGAACAGGGGCCAGTAATAGCGGTTATGTACCCCGGAAGCCATTTCGGTTCCCCCGTAAAATTCTGCGCAAAAATGGGATCCCCCACACAGAAGTGTCTCGTTACCCCTGGGTCCCCCAAAGGCCCCTGAGGTGTAAACTCCGGATGCAGTCTATCAAGTGTAGTCCGGAGTCGGTGGCCCATTAGGATATCCGCAGGGCTTTTACCCGAAGTCTGACAAGGTGTGTAATGCTGGGCAAACAGGAAAGCCGAGAGGCGGGTGTGCCAACTACCCTTGTCCAAACGGCTAAGGGCCTCTTTTACGGAGCGAACAGCTCGTTCGGCAAGGCCATTCCCTTGGGGGTGATAAGGGCCAACAAATACCTGCCTAACCCCCAGAAAGGCCAGAAATGACTGAAATGTGGCAGACACAAATTGTGGCCCATTGTCGGATACAACAGTGTCAGGTAACCCATGGGTGGCAAACAACCTGGTTGGAACCCGAATCGTAGACTCGGCCGTAATAGAGGTTAGGTGGCAAACTTCAATCCACTTGGACAATGCATCCACCACCACGAGGAGAAAATTGTTTCCCTCCATAGGGCCTGCAAAGTCCAAGTGGATCCGAGACCATGGGCTTCTTGGTATGTCCCATTCCCTAGGAGGAATGGAGGGAGGCGCGGGCCTGGAACGTTGACAATTAGAGCATTGCTGCACCCAGGACGTAATGTTGGCATCCATGTTGGGCCACCAGGCATAGGCGCGCCCTAAGGCTTTCATGCGGACTATGCCCGGATGGCCATCATGGAGGCGAGACAATACCGTGGACTGCAATGCCGTGGGAATGACAACCCTAGTTCCCCATAACAGACAACCCTGCAATTCTGACAATTCCTCGCGACGGCGGAGGAAGGGGGTAAACCCTTGGGCAACTGTCCATTGGGGCCACCCTCTCCGCACCCAATCTAAAACCTGGGAGAGAACAGTGTCCTGCTTGGAATATCGGGCGATGTCAATGGCAGTGAGTGGAAGGGTAATGTCATCCAGTTGGAAAATTGTGGAAACAGGAGCAGGGTCAGTTACTAAGAGTGGCAATGGGCACCTGCTGAGGGCATCAGCATGGCCAATGTGTTTACCAGGTCGGTAAATTAAGGAGTAGGAATAGGAAGATAAAAACTCAGACCAACGTAACATTCGGGGCGATAAGATTGGAGGCGTAGGACGATCTCCAGCCAGAATGCCCAACAACGGATTATGATCTGTGATCAGGGTGAAGGAACGGCCATAAAGAAAATAATGGAAACATTTTACACCCGCAACGGAGGCCAAAGCCTCCTTATCAAGCTGGCTATAATTTTGCTCAGCCTTTGATAAGGTGCGAGACGAAAACGCGACAGGAGCTTCAAGGCCATTGGGAAGGGTGTGACTAAGGACTGCGCCCACCCCAAAAGGGGAGGCATCACAAGCTAAAACTAAGGGTAACTTCTCGCTGTACTGAATAAGGACAGCAGAGGAAGTCAGCAATCTTTTGACGGTCTGGAAGGCGTGCTCTTCCCTATCCGTCCAACTCCAGGAAGTGGCACTGTCCAATAATCGATGCAACGGTTCTGCCACCGTGGCTTTATGCGGCAAGAACACAGCATAGAAATTTAATAATCCCAGGAAGGCTTGTAATTCTTCCTTAGATTTAGGAGTTGGGGCAGATACTATAGCGTCGATTTTGGAAGGGGTGGGGCGAATACCCTGGCCATCAATCAGATAGCCAAGGAATTCGACCGAAGGAACCCCAAAATGACATTTGGAGCATTTCAGTCTAAGACCAGCAGTTCTGAAACGCTGGAAAACTTGTCGAAGTTTGGCCCCAAGCTCATGAAGGCTTGGGGCGGCAACTAAAATGTCATCAAAATATGGTACCACTCCAGCAATCCCATGGAGCATCCGCTCCATGAGACTCTGGAATAGCCCAGGTGCCACACTAACTCCAAATTGCAGGCGGCGGCATTTGAAAGCCCCGCGATGCGTAACTATAGTTTGCGCAAGCGCGGTGGCTTCGTCTACAGGCAACTGCTGGTATGCCTGTGCCAGGTCTAATTTGGCAAAAACCTAGCCCTGACCCATTGAGTGCAACACATGCTGCACTACAGTTACAGGGTAGGGATGAGCCTGTAAGGCTTTATTCAATGTCAATTTAAAATCCCCGCAGATCCTGACAGAGCCGTCTGGTTTGACCGGGGTGACAATAGGGGTCTCCCAAGGGGCGTGATCTACAGGTTCTAGCACACCTTGGGATATCAATTTATCTAATTCAGCGTCCACCCTGGTTCTTAAAGCTAGGGGTACACGCCTTGCTTTGAGGCGGATTGGTGCCATCTGCGGGTCAATATTCAATGAAATGGGGGTACCTTTATAGGAGCCCAAGGATTCGGCGAACACATCGGCGAACTCCATAAACAGGTCAGAGAATGCGTCTGCATGGATGGTACTGTGAATACCCTCAATTGTAAAACCCAAAGCCCTGAACCAATCTAACCCAAGTAAAGAGGGCAATGGGTTGGTAACTACAATTAAAGGTAATTTCCCTGTAAACTGCCCATAGCTGACATTAACTTTAGCCCACCCCAAAATCGGAATAGGTTTTCCTTGATAGTCACGCAAATTACAAGGGCAGGTTTGCAACTGAGACTTTTGAAAAGAGGGAAGGATCTTTGACAGGGTGGCCCAGGAGACGATCTTCTTCGCAGAGCCCGTATCCAATTCCATCTCACACTGCTGGCCTTCAATGGAAATGCGGAGATGAATCTTCGCTCTACCTGGGGAAGAGATGGAGGCTGAGCTGATAGACCAGTCATCAGAATGGATGGGGTCTTCCCAAAGCTGATCGACCTCCTCGGAAGCCGCAAAAACTCTGTCCTGGCGGCGCGGCTTTGGGCGGGCTATATCGGTTGGGGCGCAAGGCATAGGAGCCCTGCAAACAGCTGCCAAATGCCCCTTCTTTCCGCAACGGCGGCATGTTGCGTCTTTAAACTTGCACTGGGAGCGCAAGTGTTTTCCTCCGCAGCTGAGGCAAGTTCTCCCAATGCTAGTAGGCACCGAGCCCGCTCTGCCGGTGATCTTGAGGCGGCTGACCTCAGATGAGATATCTGAGGTAAAATCTTCCTCCCCTGTTTGACAAATTGTGGAGGGAGGTAAAGGGCTAGAGGCGTAGGTTTGCTGAAACTTTTGGAGAACTGAGGTAGTTCTCTCAGCCATCTCCGATGCCCTTGGCTCATCGATTGCAATAGTGAGTGTCAATTCGGAGCGGACAAGCAAACGCCGTTGTAATCGCCCATCTCGCACCCCGTAAATGAATTGTTCCAACAGGGCTTCCTCAAGGTCAGTAAAATTACACTGCACTGCGGAGGCTTTGAGGGCAGCGACATAGTTGTTTACGGAATGACCTTCACGCTGTAGACATTGCCGGAAAGCCTGTTGCTTAGCGTAGCGAGACGGCGCAGGGGCATAATGGCCCTTTAATTTATTTAAGAGAATGTCCCAGGCAACTGAATGAACAGGAGTAGGAGAGACCAAAGCCCTGGCGGTAGCGAACATTTCGGGTCCGCAGGAGCTGAGGAAAATGCCCCTTTTCCTCTCAGGGGAAAGGGCTGCGAGGTCTTGTGCCTGTAGGAAGCATTCAAAATGCTCAATAAAAGTGTCCCAGGATTCGCGGTCTGGAGAGAACTCAGCGAACGAACGAGTAGATAAAAACCCGGCCATCCTCGTCGCCAGTATTTCGTTTGCGAAACAGATGAGGAACAGACACGACTGTAATGTAACACGTTTATTTAACCAGCTCAACTTCAGAACAAGAACGAGAAGGGAACTGCCTGACAGCTATTTATCTGATAGCTGTCGGGCGGCAGAGTCAATCCCCAGGCTGAGTTTTGCCGCGCCTGGCTCTGGGCGCGCGGGGACCAATCAGCATGCTTGGTTCCCGATCTGCCCGGCAGCAGTCGTAAGTCCGAGGACTTAACAGACTTCTAGTCTAAATGTCTGCTCAAGCAGGAGACATCCCTCCCCCCTTTTACCAGTGATGGTGAACCTTTTTGGTACCAGGTGCTCAAACCAGAACGCATGTGTATGCACACCAGAGTGCCGTAAACTCAAAGGCCAGCTGGTCTTCAGGTTTCTGCCACATGCATACATGCCGGCCAGCTGTTCTTTGCACACGGGACAGCACCAGGAACCTGAAGACCAGCATGCATGAATGGCAGTTTTTTTGGCTGTTTTCAGTCCATTTTTCGGTCATGTTCAGGCCATTTCTTGAGCCAAAAACCGTGTGAAAATGACCTGAAAAATGGCCTGATTTTTGCCCATTTTTCCAGCTGTTTTCTGGGGCTCCGGTGCCTGCAAACACTAGCTGGCTGGTGCGCACACTGGAAACCACAAGAGCAGCTGGCGATAATTCGTGTGTGCTCAGAGAGTGCTCTGCGTGCCACCACTGGCACACGTGCCATAGGTTCGCCATCGTGGCCCTGTACCATTCCAGACAAATGGTTATGCAATCTCTTCTTGAAAAACTCCAGTGATGGAGCACCCACAACTTCTACAGGCAGCCATTCTGCTGTTTTTTTAATAGTCAATCCAGGGAGGCACACGCACGCAAGCATGTGCATGTGTACACACACACACACACACACACACACACACACAAGATCCTAGTTCTTCTAAAAGAAAAAAAAGCTTTATGATTTTAAGATAACTCCTTAGCAAAATAAGGAAGAATAAAATGTGTTTTATTTTTAAATTCCACAGTCCTTAAACTATGTCTGGACCTGTATATGCCTTTTCTCTGTTGGCTGTACAATGATTGTTCCTGGTAAAGGCTTAAAAGCAAAAAAATATTTGGCTACCTGGTAAAGACAAGGTGGTAATTGGTCTCAGGGCTGGGGTTTATTTCCTGTCTTTTTTTTTTTAGCCTCTTCAGAATCTCTTCACTCAACTTCTCAAGGACAAACTACATGCTACATAAAATTATGTAGCTTTCTGTTGCACTTCCATTTTTTAATTTAGTTAATTACTTCCAAAGTAGTAGTCCAGGCTGAATCAAGTCCATTGCACATGACCTTGATTCTACAGCACTTCCAAAGGACAAATAAGGACTGGGATCTAGATCAGGCTTCCCTAATACACTGAGACTAAAATTCCTAGAATTTCTACCCAGCCTCACTGATGGTGGCCTCCAGGGAATTAGTGTTCCAATACATCTGTAGTATAGTACTTTAGGGAATAGCATTCAAATATTCCTGAAGGGATTAAACCATAGAACGTTTTATATATAAAGAAAACTTACAATATAAAGTCTAGATTTAACTCAAACTGTTTGCTGCTCTGGGTTTTTTAGACAGCTTCTCAATCCAGAAAGATCCTATAGAAATGAAAAGGAAGTACCCTACAGCTTAATTCAAGCATCCATTGTAGATAAGCATTGCCCAACCTTTACCGCTTGGCAGCCCAGCGGGGGGGAAGGGGGGAAGAGAGGGGATGGGTTCCCTGACAGTGGCAGATGGGTGTGCACAAGCATGCACAACTTCATTTGAGCAAGTGGCGGGAGTGCAAACCTGCCACTCATGCAAAGGAAGTTTTCACACGTGAGCGCAAGCAGCTGTCACTTCTGCGGGGAGAGCTTTACACAAGCACAAAGTTATTTCCCTTCGCGGAGACAGGGTGGGCGTGGCCTACACGTGATGTATCCCGTCTGCAGGCCGTTAGTTTGACACACCTGGAAGATGGCCTTTGTTCTTTTTTCCACTGATTTTTTCATCTTTTGTCTTTCCAGCAAAGTTGTTAAGGGAAAAATAGAGTACTTGCACAATTTCCTCTTCCTGGTAATGCTATGTGTTTGCCATTTGACACACAAGGGTAACGCTAGATTGAACTTTGACAAACTTTGGTTAAAAGTCAGCTGTATTCCATTCCTGTTGCTTAAATGTTCATATGTTTTAAATCAGTTTCTAGGAAAACTAGAAATATGTCAAGTTCCAGAATTTATTCTTGGGCCTGGTTTTGAAACAGATTATTTGAAAATTCAAACTGTATTGCCCAACAATAAACTCTTGCTGCAGCTGACAGTAACATAAATAGTATTGCAGCGTTAGATAATTAGACTGAGTGTAAAAAATGTGGATTTATGACACAGTCAGAAGTGATGAGGTATTGCAGCTTTTGTGTGCAAGATGTTAACACTTAAGAAATGCCAGCTTTGGGATGCCATGATAGGAATTAATGTCCCTACCCCTAAATATCATTAAGAAGAAGAGACGGTGAAATTGGAGCTCTCACTTTAGGCAGAAATGTATCTGTGCACATTATACATTCCTTATCTATTGAAGCCAAGTCCACGCCATTGTGCCTAAATCGTGCATTGCCATTTGGAAGGAGGGTGAGAAACATTACAAGAATTTAAATATTTTTACATGGATAAATGCTAGTCAGAAAAGCACACATGTTGTTTATCATGCTGGCAACACTTTGCTACTGAACCCCAGTTGAAATAACAATGACGGAGCCAGAGCTTGGAAATCATTCAAACAATCAGAGAAATGCGTTGAGCTTGCATTAGAGAATTAGAAGCTGTCAGAGCAGAGCTCGAAGGAAATTACTGTGTCAGTATTAACAGTGCATTTCCTGGGAAAGAGGAGGTCAAAACGTCTGAGGCATATGAGAACTGGAAGGTAGGTAGGAAAGAACTGGACCAGACTAAGGCATTTCTACTGGATGTTCTCACCATGCTGCAGGTGTTTCCCAAAGAATAGCAACTGTTCTTGCAAGGCTATCATGGAACTCACCAGAACAGTTGCAAGAAAAGTCAGAACTGATTTTCTCTCCTTCTAAAGACTCCACATGGAAGCTTAGAAGTAGGGTTCCAGCCAGATCTCTTTCTCAGTGAAATACACGAGTTAAGGGACAAGCAAAAGGCAAGGCCATGTGGTCTGGAGTCAGGTTCAAGCACTTTCTGCCTTTCTGGAGGTATGGCAAGTATTGGGAGGTAGGATAATCATAATCATGGAATTTTCTTTTACCATTGGTTATTCCTGCCATGTAAACTTCTAACATTAGGGATTTGCTCTCTTCAGGAATGATAGTCCTCAAAAAATGGGTTTAACTCCCGCCCTTATGCTTTTTTTTAATTGAGCTAAAATCTCATTTATTGAAAGGAACTAGGTTACAAAAGTCTACAATATTTTGCAAACAGCCATCTTCTTTCCAGGTTCTGTGAAGTACATTTTCATTTCCCACCAATGTTCCTGCATCTTCAGCTTCTATGTTACACTAGAACCCTGCTTTATAAAACTTTCTTTTTTTTAAAACAAAAATTTCTTTTTGAGAAGAATGAGAGATAAGGTGGCCATACTGTAACGCAGTGGTCCATCTTCCATTGTTACATATGCATGTACATATGAAGGATGGGGCCTATATACACCCAAGAATCATTGTTAGAAAAAATAAAAGCGATAGAGAGCTGCAGGCTAGTGTTTTGTCTTGGGAAAAATGCATAAAGGAAGCTAATGTGACAGTATTAAGCATACTCTTGGGGGTAAAAGAGAAATGTCTTATTAATTTATCTTCTAGAAACTGGGAGTTTTACGACTTATTTCATTTACCAAAGCAGCAGCCATTTGCAACCCCCCCCCCTTCACTCACATTCAAGCAAACTTGCAAAATTTGAAGGGATCACACAGCCCATAAAGGTTACTTATTGTTGGAATTGTGGGTCTGAAGATGTCTCCACTCCATACAAAAAGTGGAGAAGACAAGTAAATCAGAATAAAAAACCAGCAAATAGTTCAGCTTCTCAATATGTACCCTCCGGACAAGAGAGGGACTTGAAGTCACCCAGAACGTTCCAGACAGCTGTTTCTTGCAAGGACACCAAATACAATGTTCTCTGGTGGGTTTAGAACTCTGTGTGAAGAAGAAATAGGCATTTTGTTCAAACCACTTTTGAAAGGACACTACATTTGTACAATTGTTTTTCTAATCACTTCCAGAAATTACTTGTTATTTGCTTTTAAGCTATAGGAACCTGTGAATTGACAAGTCTTATAGCATTGAATATGTTTCCTTCAATACATATGAAACAAGTTTTAAATATAACTTTAGCAACTTTTAAAAAAATAATCAAAAAAAGAGTTGACTTTAGAAAGTTACAATCAGATTAATGGTCTAAATAAATTTGAAATAAGATTTTGGAATTACTTATAAAGAATTCTTCCTATGAAAATAATGATTTTGTTTTGAATTGTTAAAAGACATAAGGGTTGAAAAACTGGATACTAGAAGAAATTAGAGTAAACTAAAGATTGTAATAAAGGAGAAGAACATTTAGACTGAATTTACAGTTGCAGAATTAATGGAAATTGTTTTAACATTGGATATATTGAGGTTTTACCCGAACAAGATTAAAACTTATTTAGAACTGGAGTTAAAAGTGATAGATTACAAGAGTGACATAGAAAAATATGCTACATAGAAAAGAAATAATGTAATGTTTTGATAATTAAATAAATATATTAATAACAAAGCAATATAGTGATCTGGCTAATTTCCTTAGATTGAATTTATAAAAGAAGCTTGTTAATTTATAAATTTAGTTTACTGAAGATTTTTGTGAAAAAGAGCACATGAAAAATGAAAAGAAATCAAGACTAAAGATCAAGATTGTTAGAAGTAAAAGAAAGGAATATAAAGTTGGCTTATTTGATCAAAGTTGAAATAGATACCGCTGATATCGCTGGTATCCATTAATGGACTTTTTCTGACATCTGGTCAAGGAAATATAGCTGTATGGATTTGTTTATAGACGAAAGAAGGGTATGGGAAGAAGATATCATTTGTCACATTTTAAGAGATGGTAAGTTATTAATTTGTCTATGCTTATGATGAAGGATGAAGTAACTTCTTAATATATGTCTTTTCTTTTGCTTTACTGTATTCTCCTTTCTTATTTATTTCTCTTTTTAGTCTCTTTTTTCCTTCTATTCTGCACATTTCCTTTTTATTTTTTGTAATTATAATATTGTATTGGTATTATTTAATTATAATATTGAATAAAATTACTATTTACAAAAAAGGATTACTTATTGCTGACCCAATGTTTCAAGACTAGGAATGCACATTGTCTGAAATCTAGAAATTATGAAATTGAGCTAAATATCTCAATGGCCTAAGGAACATTACCATATTATATAAGCAAAGTACCATATTTTTCAGAGTATAAGATGCACTTGAGTATAAGACATAACAAGGTTTTGAAGAGACAAAAATTTTTAAAAAGGTTTTTGCACTCTGCACACACCCCAAAAATGGCCCGTTTTTCATGAAAATGGGTCTGTTTTTTTAAACTGCATGAATAGCTGTTAGGAAGCTTGTAGAGTGATCCTGAGGGTGGGGGTTGGGCAAAAACAAGCAAAAAAGGGCATGGATAGCCTTTAGAAGGTTTATTTGTTTGTTCAGGAATTGCAATCCACAAGAAGCAGTCTTCTCCTTGTTCTGCTTATTCAGCACATTCTACTTATCCAGCACACCTTCCATGGCTGACCAATGGTGGATTCTGTCATCCACTACATCTATAAAGAGTGCTCCTGGGGCCTGGGGGAGGGGCATTTTTTTGCTCATTTCTGCTCTCCCCAGCCCCAGAACCACTCTGAAAACCTCCTAAAAGCTATGCACGCCCATTTTGGTGAAGGGAGCAGGGTTTCAGGAGGCAAAAAAATGCTGTATTCAGTGTATAAGGTGCATCCAGATTTTCAGCCTTTTTTGAGGGAAAAAGGTGCGTCTTATAGTATACTCAGAAAAATACGGTAGACACTCTGCATCCTTTACCATTTTTCAGTTGGGTTAAAACATCACCACCTACTAAATACCAATGCCTCAATCCTGCCATTAAGCATGTGTGAAACTGTCTTACATAGAGATTTTCATCATAACCAAAATACTTCACATAGAATGGAAATTGAAGAAAATGTTTAAGCAATTAGTAATGCCTTGCACATAATAAATGTTTGCTGAACAAAATCTGTCCCAACTTTACACATTAATCAAAAGAGAATGCCACACGATTTTGTATAATTAAGTAGAAAGTCATTCCTGAACAATAAAAAGAAATGAACCAATATTAACCCTATGCTGTTTATTAATAGTACAGGTACTCAATAGTCCACAGTGCAATTATTGCAGTTAATTGAAGGGTCATGTTATCAAAGATTAATAATTGAAAAGCATGTCAACAATTCATTCATCAGAGTTTTAAAGTGTAATAAACATTTTTTTCCCAGACTTAAAAAAAAATATGAAAATGTGAGCTCTGCACTTCAATTCATTGTACTTGTGAGGTGTAGGGATGAATCAATAAAATCATTTTTAACATTGACCAAGAGCACAGTTTCTAATACATCATAATCTATGCATTCACCTACTTGTTATCATCTTCACTCTGTGTTGTTTTTTTAATCCACCTTAACCCAGGAGTATTATCTGTCTTTTGCCTTCTTGCATAAATGATACAATGCAATTGCTTCCAAAACAGAAGAAGATATTGAATGGTCTGTGAATCTGCACACGCTAGCTGGTTACATTGGATTACTTGACCTACTACACCCAGCCCGTGTGTGTGTGTGTGTGTGTGTGTGTGTGTGTACACACTTTCAAATCAGTGTTGGTTCCTGGCAACTGCCAAGATAACTGCTTGCAGTTTTCTTGGCAAGATTTCAGAAGTGGTTTCCCATTGCCTCATTCTTAGGGCAGAGAGTGGGTGACTGGCCCAAGATCACCCAACTGGTTTTGTGCTTAAGGTGGAAGTAGGTGACACACAATTTCCCTCTAGGTGCCTTAACCACTATCACAAATGGACTCAAATGCAAGCCTAATATTTATTCCAGTAAGAATTTTATTTCTATATCAGCCGTTTCCAAGAGGTGCGAGCAACTAACAAGTAGAAATGTTATTTAAACTGGACACTATCCTGACACCCGCAAAGATGATGTATTGTGTGCCAGCTAGTTGTAGCATCCCTTTTGCCTGCACTAGATGGAATGGATTGCCTTGACTTGTGCTTCTCCTGTATCTGCATCCTCTAAGCCAGGGGTCTCCAATCTTTGCAACTTTAAGTCTGAAGGACTTCAGCTCCCAGAATTCAAAGCTGGCTGGAGAAGTCTGGGAGCTGAAGTCCTTCAGACTTAAAGTTGCAAAGGTTGGAGACCCCTGCTCTAAGCCTTTATGTTTCCCTCGTTCCCTCTTGGCTCATGCCTTGCTTGGAGTGGAGAGAGAAAGATTGGTGATGTCTAATCTGTGTCTGGATGCAGAAAGCAGTGAGGGAAGTAGACAATGGCTTGGGTGTGGCCAGGTGGCAGGAACAAAGAAGAACAATGGATCAGAAAAGGAGAGAAACAGTACAGAGGAAAACTGATGTTAGAACAATATAAAAGAGATCAGAGTAGAGAAATAAGTTGTGGAGGTATAGAATAAACCATGTGCATGTAGGTGATGATAGCAGAGGGAAATCATGTCTGCATATGTATGTAATACAGTTTACTTCAGGGAAATTAATTTCTATTTGGCTATAGAAATGGTTTTCAGGATTGATCCCCTCTCTGTTCCTGGCTTCGTTTGGGTCTCTTAAGGAAAAAATATTCACCTCTCTACCTCAAAGTTTCTCGTTCTTCAAAAAAAGTTCTTAAAAAATAGCCCTTATTTTTTTGCCAGAGCATTAAACATTTTCTACTAATTGGCTAATTGTCTGAAAAATCCAAAACCTGGAAAAATCTTACTGAAAGTCATACTCTTACTGGGATTCGAACCGGGGCTGTATTGGAAACAGTATGTCTCCTCCTTTAATTGGGGCTCTAACAGGGTGTTGTGAAACATTTATAGATATTAACCCTCCTGTTTCAGCTGATGCAATTGGGAAAGCCAGGCTGGCTGAATGGTTTAAAGGCTCCTGCCTGATATGCAATAGAGCCCCGGTTCGAATCCCAGTAAGAGTATGACTAGCTGATGAGAGCTAATAAGCTCGAAATAGATCTATCCTAGTCGCTCTGATTTATTTATTGATCAGCTCATAATACTAACACACACACACACAGACACACACATATATATATATCAGCTCATAAAGCTAACACACATATCTAAAAAAAAATTACACAACGTAATTCTATATATATATGTGTCACAACACCCTATTCAGCCCCAATTAAGGGAGGAAGTATACTGCTTTCCTTTTCGGCCTTTCAGCTCATCACCAGAGACCATCTAGACCAGAGGTCTCATTCTCTAGATATAATGGGTTGAGCTTGAGTAACAAACTCAAGCTCAACCCGTCCAAGACTGAGTGGCTGTGGTTTCTGGCACCCCGGTTCAGCCAGATTACTCCAACACTGGCCATTGGGGGCGAAACACCGGCCCCCGTGGAGAGGGCACGCAATTTGGGTGTCCTCCTGGATTCCCGGCTGTCCATGGAAGACCATGTGGCAGCCGTGGCCAAGGGGTTGTTTCATCAGGTACGCCTGATGCGCCAATTGCGCCCCTTACTGGACCGGGCTGCCCTTTGCACAGTCACTCAGGCCCTCATGACATCCCGACTCGACTACTGCAATGCTCTCTACATGGGGCTTCCCTTGAGGTGCACTCGAAAGCTACAGTTAGTGCAGAATGCAGCCGCGCGGGTGATTACGGGAGCCTCTAGATGCTCCCATATAACACCGGTCCTGCGCGAGCTGCACTGGCTTCCTGTGGTCTTTCGGGTGCGCTTCAAGGTGTTGATGACCATCTTCAAAGCGCTCCATGGCTCGGGACCTAGTTATATGCGAGACCGTCTCCTGCCCCATACATCCCTTAGACCGATACGCTCCCACAGAGAGGGCCTTCTCAGAGTGCCGTCGGCTGGACAATGCCGACTGGCGACACCCAGGGGAAGGGCCTTCTCTGTGGCAGGCCCTGCCCTGTGGAACGATCTACCCCCTGAACTCCGTACCATCACCGACCTTCGCCTCTTCCGCCAGTGTTTAAAAACACACCTGTTTCATCAAGCCGGCCTAACATAGCCTCCGCTGTGACGAGTATTAGATAGTTTTAAAATGGGGTTTTTAATTGGTTTTAGCACAGGTTTTGTTATTTAATAGGTTTTTAAATTTTTGTATTTTGTATTGCTTTGTATGTTATTTTAAATTCCTGTGCGCCGCCCTGGGTCCTTTTGGAGAAGGGCGGGATACAAATCGAATAAAATCAAAATCAAATCTCGCGGCCCGCAAGCCAATTGCAGCCCGCAGGACGGTATCTTGTGCCCCCACCATGATATGAAAGTATAATATTAGTATTAATATTAGTATTAATATTACTATAAGGAATCCGGGCAATGCCGGGCAATGCCGGTTGGCGGTGCCCAGGGGAAGAGCCTTCTCTGTGGTGGGCCCTGCCCTCTGGAACGACCTACCCCCCGATTTACGCACCATTGTGACTTCCGCCTTTTCCGCCAATGTCTTAAAACTCATTTATTTCATCAAGCTGGCCTAGCATAATCCCCCGTTCTGATTCTTATAGGGATAATTTTATAGGGATAATTTTTAAATTTTAGAGTTTTATCAATTTTAGCATAGGAAATATTTAATTAGTTTTTAACAATTTTGGATTTTTGTATGTTTTAATGATGCCTGTGCGCCGCCCTGGGTCCTTTTTTAGGAGAAGGGCGGGATATAAATTTAATAAAATAAATAAATAAATAAATCCCTTATGCGGCCCAGCCTCACTCTGCCTCCAGCGGCCCCCAAGTAAATTTAGTTTGAGACCCCTAATCTAGACAGAAAGCTATTAGTTCCATTGTGTACTTTTTTTAAAGTACACAAAAGTACACAAAAAGCTCAAAAACCCTAATATATATGTGTGCGGGTGTGTGTGCGCGCGTGTGCGTGTTTGTGTCAAAACACCCTGGTAAGTCCCAATAAGCCCCAATTATATATATAGTGTCACAACACCCTTATTATATATATATATATTGTATATATAATAATATATTGTATTTTATATATTTTATGTATATATTGTGTCACAACACACTTACTTATCAGCACAAAAACCACACACACACACACACATACATATATATACTCTGAAGTGTAGCATTCAATTTTGAGATAGAGAATTATTTTAATATAAATAATTCAAGACAATGAAAATATCTAATACTCTTTCTTGTTCCTTATTTTCCCCACAAGTGTAGGGAGATGGTTTATTCATCGCAATAATAAATGAAACAGTCAATAGAGCTGGAGAGTGAGGAGTAGAATAGATGGATCTATAACCTCTTCACAATCTTCTAAACATGGACACGATTATGCAAACTGGTCCCTCAGTCCTACAAAGTGTTCTATCTCAGTCACCTTCAAGGTAACATAAGCCTGTAAAAGACCATGATTAACTCTGCCAAAAGACAAAGAGAAACTTTACTTTAAAAAGCTCCAAAAGGTTTCCAGGCAGCCTGGAGAAAAAAAAAGACCAACAATGAAAAGCACATTGCTAACTTTTGAATGGGGTGGGGTGTGGGGGGGAGATTTCTTGACAACTTCAAATACAGGCAGTTAGAACTGATCATGTAAACCTATTTTATCAACAATCTTCAGTCTCTTGTCAAGTTCATTTCATACACCTTGGAGGAAAGAGAGAAAAATGTCTGTGTTGGAAATGATAAAAATATACATTTTCCTTTAAATATGACGAGAGTTATTACTCATGAAACATGTTGGATTAACAGCCTGACACCAAACCAAAGATGCCAAATGGGTTGGCTGAATGAAAAATGCTTCAGTGCCTGAATGCTACACTATTCGGGTTTGTATATTGTGTGTGTGTGTGTGTGTGTATAGATGGATGGATGGATGGATGGATGGATGGATTTTTTTTGCACCAAACTGGCAGTAATGCCAGTAGCAACCCACCTCTGAAGTGTGGCCTTACCAAGTCATTATAACATTGTATTAATACTCCATGTGATCTTAATTCTATTCCTCTGTTTATGCGGCCTAGAAATGTGTTGGGTTTTTTTGCCAGGTTCAGCACACTAGGACTCCAAGATCCCTCTGAAAGATAGTGCTTCCAGAGTTCTTCATGTACATTATCTTGGTGCATAATCCTGCCACCGAGTCATGAATGTTGGGATGATCAGAGGCAGTTGTGGGTTTCTGCAGGCTCGCACCTACTCGCCAGAGCCGGTTGGTGAAATTTACAGAACCGGTGAGAGGGGGTTTCACTGGCGTACCTGGAAGTAAATCTGGCCCGCCGCTGCCAGTGACCCAAACAGGAAGGAAAGGAAAAGAAAAAAAGAAAGAAAGAAAGAAAGAAAGAAAGAAAGAAAGAAAGAAAGAAAGAAAGAAAGAAAGAAAGAAAGAAAGAAAGAAAGAAAGAAAGAAAGAAAGAAAGAAAGAATTTATCATCACAATTAAGTCCAAAATTTTGGTTGCTAAGCAAGAGCGTTGTTAAATGAGTTTCACCACATTTTAAAAGGTGGCCACTCCCACCCTGTCACATGACTGCCAAGCCACGCCCACAAAATAGGCCACGCCTACAGAGTAGGTTCTAAAAAATTTGAAACCCACCACTGGTCAGAGGGGACAGATGGAAAGTTGGGTGAAGAGGTTTTCTTAAGATACCATAATAAGGCTACTGAAGAAGCAAAGCTAAACCAGGAACTTCCTAATTTGTTGTTAAGTCTCTTAGCCGCATTCAGTGGGAATCAATTCAACTTAAAAGCCCCCTCAGTTTAGAGGGTCAGACCTTATCATTCAGAATCTCATTTTGTTTCACCTCCTTATACATAAAATGGGAATTACAGTGACTCCCTTATAGCAGTTTTACTGAGACTTGCAAAAATATCTTTGCCTACTCGAAATAAGTAGAAATAATAATACCAGAATAAAATGCAAAAGGGGTCCACATTCTTCTTCGGGGGAAAGATGAAATAGCAAAAGCAAATATGCCAACCCTAAGAAAGAAGAGAAGAGAAACAGGCTGTTCTAAGTAGGGTGCATTATCATAAATATAAATGCATAATGTTGCAAGATTATATTCCTGAGCATATGCAGTGCTTTTAATTAAAATGCCACCTAACTTCTCCTCAACCCAACATCCCTTTGTGTATGTGGGGCTTTGAAATGATAATGTGTACAACCTATCACTGCACAGCCACCCCCTCACAAACCCTTTTTCATTTCTGAGCTTAAAATATTTAGATTTCTACGGAAGAGAAAGAAACCAAATCAAAAAGTGTAATTAAAAAAAAAAGCAAGAATAAATAAAAATAAAATCACATCTCCCTGCCTATAGATTGGCCTGCTAGCCTCTTCTCATCTCCTATTAGGTTTTCAGGACCTGGATGTATAAAAATTAACACATATATCAATATTTAGCTTAAACACACATACAAAAAAATTTACATCCTCCTGGTTATATTTTTAAGTCTTGTTTTTATTTCCTCCCCTTGTCTGTCAGCATAAACACTCAAGGTTATAAGACATCAATTTTATATGCCAGGGCCCCAATGAACTGTTTCTGCTTAAAATGACACTTCTGTTTAAAGACCAAGTGATTCTCCAGAATGTATGATTTACTGCAGCAACACTCTATAAGCTTCATTTCATACCTCCAAGAACTAACTAGTCCAAGTGTTAAATAAACATGAAGTACCAGACTTGTTTTCTTTCCAAAAGTGCAATCACTGTGTTACTCTAATGATTAAATATTGTTTAAATATACAACTGAGAGACTGGTTTCACAGTAGATTCTTTCCCCGCACTTCATTTTTTATGTATTAATTATTTTGTGTTCAGACAAAGAATTTAATTAGAAATCACAAAGAGCTTCTGAAGAGTGAAGTGGTAAAGGTTTTATCTGCTGTAAACCACTGAAGAATGGGCGTAATTTGGAAGGAAAAAGGAGTGTGCCAAGAGATAAATCTTACCTGGATCTGCATTAATAACATGTGGAGGGGGTGGGGGAGAAGATTAAGCCAGCAAATAGTCTGGAATTTGGTTGTGGAAACAGAATTGCTGGGACATTGTTGGAATGGAATGTTGAACCGAATGTGGAATAATCCTAATCTCAGTTATATTTAGCAATGCTCTATCAGCTTTCCCCAACATGGCACTTTGCCAGCATATAAGGAGACTGTGCCACACTAATAAGGACTGATGAGAGCTGTCTTATGTGATCACGGAAGAGAGCAATGATAGCTGATCCAGTAACAGATATTTCTGAATTTAATTGTATTTCACTAACAAACAAAGCAAATTAGCATAGATCCAAAGTGATTAGGCTAAGAACACCATGAGACAACAATTGACTAGTTCCTGAACCACAACCTCCAGAGAACGGCATCGCAGATGTTCCAAACTGAATTGTAAAAGGACAGGTAAGAATACTTCTCTTCTCCGTAGGTACAGTATCAAGTGATTCTAGGGAACCCATTGTATGTCACTCCTTTCTATAAACTCAGAGACCTGTTATATTTTCTCAGATAAGAGAGTTGATCACTTGAGGATGCCACTAACTTTGAGGTGCTTGCTAACTTTTCAGATGCCCCAAGTCTTTGGTAGAAATTGAATTACAATATTTGTATGTATGTATGTATTTATGGTATACCCCGGTATGGTCATACCGGTGCCTGGTGGGAGCACCAGGTACTGTTCCGGTATGGTGTTCCGGAGGGCCCGCCCGCCTACCTGCTCTCCTTACTGCTATTTGAGCTGATCGGAGCATTTGCGCATGTACACGGATGCACACGGAGCGTTTAAGACTTTCATACGTTTACTACTACTACTACTACTACTACTACTACTACTACTATGAATGATTTTGAATGAATGAATGAATGATAGCAGTGTTCCAATCATTCAGGGGTTGCCATAAAGAAGTAGTCAAGCTATTCTCCAAAGCCCCTGAAGGCAGGGCAAGCAACAATAGATGGAGAGAAGCAACCTAGAACTAAGGAGAAATTTCCTGACAGAACAATTATTCTGTGGAACAACCTGTCTCCAGAAGTGGGTGCTCCAACACTGGAGGTTTTTAAGAAGAGCTTAGACAACCATTTGTCTAAAATGGTATAGGGTTTCCTGCCCAACTTTCCTGCCAGGGAGTTGTACTACAAGACCTCCACAGTCCCTTCCAACTCTGTTATTCTGTTCTGTTATACTGAAACAATTATTTATTTATTTAAATTCCAGGAAACTATTCCATATGACTGCACACTTCATGCCCGGGCTCAGGTCCTATTTATTTGTGGCACAGAAGCTTCCTTCTGTCTGTTAAGATCAGTGGTTTTCAAAATAGTCTTAGTCCAAGAATGTGGTGGAAAAATATTTGGAAACTAGAGAAATATTAACTGTTTTCAAGAGCCAGTATAATGGCTCAAATCTCAACACTCAAGATTCTCTCAACTGTAATGACATATCTGTGCCCAAAAATGTGAATGAAAAAAATAGAATTTTATTTTTCTTCTGACCCCAAATGAAACCCTTCACATTGTTTGAATGTAATTCTTTCCTCTGGTTTTTGTTCTATGATTGAATGTACTTAAAAACCTTTTTTGGTAGCAACCTTGTACTACAACTTTGACACATTTGAAGAGTGAAGATCTATAGGGAAATGTAGAACCAAGAGCCATAAGACACTAGGTTACAGTTCACATGAATTTGCAATTTAAGCATATGATGACTAGAGAAGAGATGTAGACGCACCGTGAAATATATCCTTTAACTGCCACATCTACAGAAAGGTTAATTAAGTCATCAGTGGCTGGGTAGGAAAGTGCAAAACACTGTTACAAAAATAATAATAATCAAGTGCTATACAAATGTGTAAACTAGAGGTGTTTTGTCTCTAGCTTGCACATCTCAATAACAGTATGCACTGGGATTATTTAATATATAGAAAAATAGAAGTCCTCACCATGAAAGGAAGCATGATTAATTAAGGATCCTAGAGGAATAGAAAATGCTGGCATTGAAGTCTGTCCTCCATTGGGTTATTAAGCAATTCTTTGGGACAGAGGTGGTATTCAGCAGTTTCTGACCAGTTCTAGAGAACCGGTAATGGAAATTTTTAGTAGTTCAGAGAACCAGTAAATACTGCCTCTCACTGGCCCTGGTCCCATCTATTCTCTGCCTCCCGAGTCCCAGCTGATCAGGAGGGAATGGAGATTTTGCAGTAGCAACCTTGCCCTGGAGTGGAGAAGGAATGGAGATTTTACAGTATCCTAACCCTGCATGCCCATCAAGCCATGCCACGCCTACCGAGCCACGCCCACAGAATTAGTAGTAAAAAGTGTTGAATCCTATCCCTGCTTTGGGGTACATTTGGGACTTTGAGATGTCAGGAATGGGGCCTCACTAAGTGGGTCTTCTTGTGGAGGTTTTTAAAAAATGAAACCAAATATTTACGTACAGGTAATCTGATATAGAGGATTCCTGACTCCACAGGTTAGTTCACTAAAATATAGCCACATTAAAATCGAGCTCTAAAAAACTTAGACTTTTTAACATTGCTTTTCTGCTTAGAAATTGGCTAATGAGAAATTATACGGGTGTGTACCTGGTTTTATCAAAAAAAATACCAGCAGTGTATACCTTACCTGTTGTATTCTACCCACCACAAAGGAACGTGCAAGTGAGAAATTCAGAACAGATTTGTTACATCTGCATTATTGGCATGTAAAAAACAAAACAAAACCAAAAACTAAATCACTCTAGGCTCAGAGCCTGAGCACTTGCCAGCTGGTAATAAATGGATGTCAGGTTAAGGATTTACAACCAGAGGGGGGAAAAAACACATGCACAGAGCCTGGCAGTATCCGTGAAAAAGTGGAATCACATGAATACCCCCCTCCCCCCCAATCTAAAAAATAATTGTATCTTCTTTCTTTCACTCTTGCAGAGATGTACACTTCCTCTAAAACAGACTGCATACCTGTGAGAAAAGGAACAACAGAAGCATTTTATCAAACCCTTCTAAAGAAATCATATATTGGGTCATAACAGACAGGCACCTGATGTTTTTCTTGTCAAAAGTCTGTTTCATCTGTTCACACACCGTTAGTCTTAGAGTTAATTCCATTGGTTTCCAGGGCAGGTAAATCTCATAGCAACTTCTCCAAATTCTGTAGAATCCTAGCTCACCTGTCATATATACACATGTACATAAAGGTAAAGGTTCCCCTCACACTTATGTGCTAGTCGTTCCCGACTCTAGGGGGCGGTACTCATCTCCGATTCAAAGCCAAAGAGCCAGGACTGTCTGAAGACGTCTCTGTGGTCATGTGGCCGGCATGACTAAATGGCGAAGGCGCATAGAACGCTGTTACCTTCCCACCAAACATGGTCCTTATTTTTCTACTTGCATTTTCTACATGCTTTCGAACTTCTAGGTTGGCAGAAGCCTGGATAAGTAATGGGAGCTCACTCCGTTAGGAGGCACTAGGGATTCAAACACCGAACTGCCAACCTTTCTGATCGACAAGCTGAGCATCTTAGCCACTGAGCCACCACGTCCCTATGCACTTACATGTACATCTACTCAATTAAATGCGTACACGTACACATATATCTACTCAATTAAAAGGAAACTGGAAATAGAATGAAATTGGCATTCTTGCCAATCTCTAACATTATTTTTACCAACAATTCCTTTACTGGAACTAGTCCCATAGATGGTTTTAGAAATAAAATAATAAACTGTGAATGACTTCAGCCAGTGCTTTTGCAATTCATAAAAGAAGTCACAGGTAGAAAGGCATAACAAGAGACTAGAGGAGGTCATAGGAAGAAATCTCCATCTTTATTTTGTGACAAAGGGAATTTTTTAATGGGCCACCATCAACATGATAGCCATTTTTTTTTCAAACAACCGTCAACCAGTGCAGGCTGCCTAAAAGGGGTGTAACATGGGAGCACCTAGGTACCCCCATTATAGCCTGCACGGCCGCATTATGGACCAGCTGAAGCTTCTGGGTGCTCTTCAAGGGCAGCCCCATGTAGAGAGCGTTACAGTAGTTCAGGCGAGAAAGGATGAGGTCATGAGTGACTGTGCACAGGGTATCCCGATCCAGGAAGGGGCACAACTGACGTACCAGGCGAACCTGGTAAAAGCGCCTCCTGGTCAAAGCCATCAGGTGTTCTTCTAAACTAAGCCATGTATCCAGGAGGACTCCCAGATTGCAGGTCCTCTCTGAGGGGGCTAAAGTTTCTTCCCCTATCACAAAAGATGGAACAAGGTGGACAAATCGGGATGACAGGAACCACAGCCACTCAGTCTTGGAGGGATTGAGCCTGAGCCTGTTCATCCCCATCCAGATCCGCACAGCTTTCAGGCATCGGGACATCACGTCGAGAGCATTGTTTGGGTGGTTTGGGGTAGAGATGAAAAGTTGGGTATCATCAGCATATTGATGATACCGTACCCCAAAACCACGGATGATCTCGTCCAGAGGTTTCATATATATGTTGAACAGGAGAGGTGAGAGAACCAACCCCTGGGGCACCTCACAATCGGGCCTCATGGTCGATCCCTGTCCTCCAGTCAACAGGAACTGCAATTGATACGTCAGGCAGGAGGAGAACCACCGCATAATGGTGTCCCCCACTCCCAACACCCTGAGTCATCGCAGTAGGATACCATGGTCGATGGATTGAAAACCGCTGAGAGATATAATAGGACCAGGACAGAGGAGCAGCCCCTGTCCTAGGACAGTCAGAGATCATCAACCAACATGACCAATGCAGTCTCCGTGCTGTACCTGGGTCTGAAACCCAAATGAAACGGATTCAGGTAGGCAGCTTCATCCAGGTACTGGGGGAGCTGATGTGCTACCACACTCTCAACAACCTTTGCTACAAAGCAAAGGTTGGAGACCGGATGATAGTTCCCTAAAGAAACTGGATCCAGGGAAGGCTTCTTAAGGAGGGGCCTCACCACCATCGCCTTCAGGGTGGTAGGAAAGAACCCCTCTCTCAATGAAGCATTGGTAATCGCCTGGAGTCAGCTTTGTGTCACCTCCCGGGAAGCCGAAATTAACCAAGAGGGACAAGGGTCCAGCACACAAGTGGCAGCACTAAGTCTCCCCATAATCCTGATCAAGGGTCACAGGATCAAACTCATCCCAGATAGTCTCCACAAGATTCATCACTGTCGACTCGCCCGAATCTACCCAGTCGGAGTTCAAGCCTGTTCGAATCTGAGCAATTTTATCCTGCAGATACTGAACTAATTCTTCAGCCCGAGCCTGCAAGGGGTCTTTCCCAGTTCCTTTGTTAAGTAAGGAACGGGTCGCCCTAAACAGGGTGGCTGGATAGTTATCTGTGGACACAATAAGAGCGGGAAAATGTTATCACCACTAAGTAGGATTTAATATGAATTCTTACTAGTGTTCGATCAGATTCAGACCGGCTGACCTTCCAACCATTCTCTAGGCATCTTTTCTGGCATTTCATTTCCCAGAGCTTCTCGGCAAACCAGGGAGCTACCTGGGATCAGCACTGGGTCAGAGGTCGCAAAGGCCCCAGTGACTATCCCAGGCTTCCACTTGTGCTTCAGCTGAGCTGTGAGCAAGGGATTCAGGAAAAGTCCCAAGTTCCATCAGAAACCTTTCAGGGTCCATCAGGCGCCTGAGGCGGAACCATCTAGTCAGTTGCTCCAACAATCTGGGTTCTCATTTTACTAACCTCGGAAGGATGGAAGACTGAGTCAACATTGAGCCCATCAAAATCAAACTCTAGACTGCAGGAAGAGTTAGTCTGCGATACTGCATTCTAACCTCCATGCCACCAGGGTTCCTGGATTGATGCCCATTTGATATCAATGTTTTGCAAGTTAGACTGGTAACTGGTTGACTTCTGAGATCAATTCAATGTCCTTTCAGCCTCAAGATGGCATTGCAATCTTGACAACCAGACACAAAGAAAGTTTTTGCCCCCATAGTATAACTCTGCTAAACAACTAATTCTTAAAATATTATCTATATCCTAGGATGGGGCTGTCAAAGTCCTGGCCTGCAGATCAGATGCCTCACACGCTGGCCATGCCCACCTCCAGTTTAGTGAAGGAGGGGGGAAGTCCCAATATGTCACATGATGCTGCTGTGACGATGCGACTTTGACACCCCTGCTCTAGGATATCAAACACCTTCTCATCTTTCCTGTTACTTATTTCCTTAGCTTCTTATGACTATAACTTTCTTGTTGGTATCTTATGATTTATATTGACTGCCTTTATTTAGTATCCTATTATGATTTATGTTGTGTGCTTATTTAGTATCCTATGACTATCACTGAGTTTGTATCTTATGATTTATGATGACTATATTTTATGATTAGGATCATAATTTATCACTTGTTGCTTGTATGTACACTGAGAGCTTATATACAAATTCCTTATGTGTTCAATCACTATTGGCTAATAAAGATTTCAATTTTCATCACCTAGAAACCCCTTCTTGGACTCAACAACTGAGTTGTTGTTTTGAAATATATGATAAAATCAAGCAGAATGGGTGCCATTAATTAAGCCATGCCAACTAGTTGACCCAAGTAATGTGCCTTGGCACCTGCCCTCTGAAATGATATCACCTAGAACAGTGGTGGGCAAACTTATTAGTCAAGAGAGCCAAATATCAACAGTACCACGATTGAAATTTCTTTTGAGAGCCAAAAGGTGTGGCCTGTTTTGTGGGAGTGGCTCAGCGGTCATGTGACCGGGTGGGGGTGGCCAACTTGAAAATGTGGTGAAACTCACTTAACGACGGTCCTGCTTAGCAACCAAAATTCTTTCTTTCTTTCTTTCTTTCTTTCTTTCTTTCTTTCTTTCTTTCTCTCTCTCTCTCCCACTTTCTTTTTCTTTCTATTTTTCTTTCTCTTTTTCTTTTTGTCTCTATCTCTCTCTTTATCTGTCTCTCTCTCCTCCCTCCACCCATCTGTCATTCTGTGTGTGTGTGTGTGTCTGATTCCCTCTCTCCGTCCCCCTCTCTCTCTTTGTGTCTCTCTCTGTTTGTCTCTTCCTCCCTCCCCCTCTGTCTCTCTGTGTATGTCAGTCTCCACCTCCCTCTCTCCCTCCCTTCCTCCCCCGGAAGCAGTGGAAAGCCTGGCACACCGGCCGGGGAGGCTACGGCTGCCTCCTCCGCAGCGAGCGAGCGGAGGGAGAACCCGAGGCCGCGGCCATCCAAGCACCACGGAGGCTGTCCAGGCGCCGCACACCCACCTCCGTCCCAGCCCCACACGGAGGCCAGCCCCGGAAAGCACGGCTCGGCGGCCTCTGCAGGCAACTGTTGCTGCTGCTGCCTCCGAGCCCTGTAACAGGCAGCTCCCACCGTCCGAGCGCATCGGGCAGGACAGCCGGCCACGTTTCCAACAGATCCCTCTTTGGCTCCTCTTCCTCTCTCCCTCCTCCCCCCGCCCGGAGGCAGCGGAGGGCCCAGCATGTCGGCTGGGGGGGCTCTGGCTGCCTCCCCCTGTAGCGAGCGAGCGAATGGGCGGGGGGAGCGCCCGGGTCTGCGGCTGCACCGGAGCCGTCCGGGTGCCACGCGCCCGCCTCCCTGAGCGCGCGGCGCCCGGATGGCTCCAGTGCAGCCGCAGACCTGGGCACTTCCCCCATCCGTTCGCTCATTCGCTCGCTACAGGGGGAGGCAGCCAGAGCCCCCCCAGCCGACATGCCAGGTCCTCCGCTGCCTGGGGGGGAAGGAGAGAGGAAGAGCCGCACCCAAGGGGCCAAAGAGCCACTCGTGGCTCACGAGCCGCGGTTTGACCTAGAGAGTCAGACAGCTCCCACCTAATTATATTCAGGAAGCTATTAAAGACCTGGTCATTCTCTCAGACTTTGGGGCAGGGTGAAGGTTGAGCCTCTGCTGTATATTTGCTACAATAATTATATAATCAAACCATAGATCTAGTCAACACCTAAAATGCTCTGTTCAGATTTTTAAAAGTCAATGTAGAATCAAGATTAAAAATGTGCACATCTTGTCAGAGAAAGCGGCTTAGGTATTAGGGACTTAACTATTGTTTATTGGTGTCAAATATATTTTTCAGCTGTCTTGTCCTCTTTGTGTAACTACGATATTTTATTAAAATATGATGAAATATGCCCTACACATGATGAAATATGCCCTACACATAGGGCATATTTCATAATGAAAAAGAATGCAAAAATAAAACCAAGTATTTGACCAATAAAATGTACTAGTGAACTAAAAACATGGTTTTTGCTGGCACTGCAGTGTGAAAGCCTTAATTGTGACACGTCTCTTACATGTCACCATGTACAAGATACTTTCTCTGCATAGTACAATCACACAGAAGAAAATTGTATGACGGACTAAGTATTTCCTCTAAAGAAGAAATTTATCCATATTAGGAGCCAGGAATAGACTTTGAGAAACTATAAGTTAAAGTTGTTAGGCTGGCTGTCAGTACTTTTAAAAACTGTTCAGAAAAAAACTCAGTTAAAGTACATGTAACAAAGTACAGGCTTAACACCCAACAGCAGGAAACCGTAGCAACCATTATCAGTTATACCATTATTTTAATTTGTTCACCCTACACATGTGGGATACGTAAGTCCAAGGTGGTCCAAAGTATACTTTAGTTTCAAGAGTAACTTTACATGTGCAAGTCATGGACAGAGTCAAAGCCTAGCCCCCAGAATTTAAGCTACTCTCCTTTTATCAAATGGTTTCCAGATCTAGCATGTTGAACTAGTTTCCATAGTCTACAAATTATGTGAGAAGTTATCCAACACATGGTAGGATAGTTTGGTAAAACTGCAATAGTTTTATCAGCATTAGCATTAGAAATGGCATGAGAAAGCTGATTGCTATAAATGAGCTTCCATGCTCTACGTAAAAGATCCTTCCTCTTGATTTTTACAGAAGCGATACCGTGGGATAGAGAGTACATTGCTAATTGCATTTGACAATATACAGTGACTTTGCATGTTTAATATTATTTGAGGAAAATATTTATAGCCCTAAGGATATTATTTCAAGAGCTAGGGGCCTGGTTTTCCACCCCATTAGGTTGGCATGGAATCAATGGAGTGAAACCAAGAATTTAAAAAAACAAACAAAGAAATAGAATTGGTGTGTGTGTGTGTGTGTGTGTGTGTGTGTGTGTGTGTGTGTGTGCTGTATGCATGGTGAGTATAAATCAAGTCCCATTTTCCTAGGAAGGTGTCTGCAAAAAATAACCCTTTGTAAGCAGCACGTTGTTAAATTTGTACACTGAATATTAACAATTCCAAAGAGACAAAAGGATATGTATATAATTATCATTTTAAAAGCTCTCAATAAGAAGTTAAAACTCTTGCCTAGCAAAGGCTATGGTGCGTTTTGGGCTTAAACGAATTGCTGTATTTGATAAGGAAATCAATAGAAGGCCAAAAATAAAACAAAACCCATGAAATAAATATAGGAACCTGATAATTACTTGGGACCCAATTAATATCAGAATTGTTGCCATTACTCTCTGAGGAAAACCATTTCATCAAGCACACAGGTGTACTTTTCAGCAGCAGATCTGCCTGATGAAAGATAGCAAGAATTTCAATGACACCTTGAGGGATCTTATGAATAAAATATCAAAAAATGGACCTTTTCTTTGTATATGGAGATTGTAATGCAAAAATTGAAACAGGTTTATAACATACCCAAGGTAAGATGTGTGCTATCTCACATTTAGGCAGCCAGACATTCCCAAGTCAAAAGTTTTAAATAATAAGACTCTTTCGGATAAACTTAGCTTCTCTCAGAATTACTGCACATTCCATCAGGTTTTCAAGGACACATAAGGAAAGTCCTTCTTAAGGGTTTGCTAAGACAATAGCTACACACATTTCAGGAATATGGAACGAGTTGCTTCATCATTGAGTGGCAAAATCCTGAAGCTCCATTTGAAAGCAATAGCAATATCACTTAGACTTACATACTGTTTTACAGTGCTTTACAACCTGCTCTAAATGGTTTACAGAGTCAGCATATTGCTCCCAACAATTTGGTTCCTCATTTTACTCCCCTCGAAAGGATGAAAGGATGAGTCAACCGTGAGCCTGATGAGATTGGAACTGCCAGCAGCCGGCAGCCGGCAGTCAGCAGAAATAGGCTGCAGTACTGCATTTTAACCACTGCGCCACCGCAGTTCATAGTCTGGTTAATCAAAATGTGGAATTTTATCTCCAGTCATTCACACAACAATTGCAGTTATTCAGTTAACCACTCTGACCAAAGGAAGGCCATACAATGGGACAAAACTTATTTAACAACTGTCTTGCTTACCAATGGAAATTTTGGATTCAATTGTCATAATTTGAGAACTACCTGCATATGTGTATGAGTATGTTTGTGTGTATGTGTACATGTATATGGAGTGTGTGTGTGTGTGTATTTGAATAGTCATTCTGCTTATTAACACACACTTAAATTGCACTCCCTATTCTTGTTTGTACTTTCCTATTTCATTTCTTTCTTTCCCTTCTTTTCATTTCCTCTATATAGAAGACACACCTAGTATACATTCCTGCCAATTTATAACATGTCAAACATCTGATGCATTGCACTCCAGTCCATGAAAACATATGCTATAATAAATGTGTTAATTTTGAAGGTGTCAGCAGATGGTTAGTTGCTTGGCCTCAACCAATTTTTCTGCTCTTCCCTCTCATCTCCATGCTGATCATCAGGAAAGCATCCCAATCTGTAAAACATCAGCATTCTTTTATTATATCCCTTCTGCCTACATTCATGGACATTTACACATACGCACACACGCGCACACACACACACTGGACATCTTATGCAATGGTTGGAATATCAATCACAAAATAGTTCAGACACTTAACACCATTCCCTACCAAATCCCATGAACATGTAAATCATGCCAATCCCAAGGGTCACATGAGTAAATTCTCAAATACCCAAATTATCACACATACATAGAGGCCAGGTTTACTGTATCTACTCAGCAAGCATATTCAGGCCTGGGAATATGGTCCAAGCAGGACAGGAATAATTTTCATGAATCCTGATCAATTTCAAAAAATAAAAGAGAAGAAAAGCATGCTATTTCTTCCAACGATGTTGAGGTATGAAATCTGTGCCACACAATTTCTTCCTAAAAATGTGACTGATGTAAGATGGACATGAGTCAGATTATGTGCCGTGTTTTATGCCTTTTGGATTTTGCTCATGTGCCACATCTCACAGGGATGAAATTACATTCAGTTTTCCAGGCCATCTATTGAAATATCTGAATGATCTTCTTTCCAGCTGGTTCTTCAATGTGCCAGTATTCAGCAGCTCTGCAGAAATGATTGGAGAATTGTTGAAATGCCTCTGTTAAAAGTTCCATGCCCACAACAAATAATTGAATTTCATTCATATCATTCTGCAATTATAGCAACATAGGCAGCTAAAGCTATAAATCATGATACATGCACCAAGTCCCTGATCAAGGTAATGTCACCGGAACCATCATAGTATAAAATGTCTTGAAGTAGGAACTCTTTTTTCTTTGGGAGCAAAACCCTCCCCAAAACAAACAGAACAGGGTGAAATTCAGCAGGTTCTGACAGATTCTGGAGAACCGCTAGCGGCAATTTTGAGTATTTCGTAGAACCGGCAAATACAACCTTTGGCTGACCCCAGAGTGGGGTGAGAATAGAGATTTTGCAATATCTTTCTACCAGGAGGGAGATGGGAATGGACATTTTTCAGTATCCCACAGAACCAGTAGTAAAAAAAATTGAATTTCACCACTGAAACAGAGGTTGATTGTGATGAGTGAAGTTTGTTTTAAGTCAGGGGTGTCCAAACTTGGGAACTTTAAGACTTGTGGACTTCAACTCCCAGAATTCCCCAGCCAGCATAGGAATTCTGGGAGTTGAAGTCCACAAGTCTTAAAGTTCTCAAGTTTGGACACCCCTGGTTTAAGTGCTGCCAGCCGTCTTTGACCTCATGTTAGAAAGTTTGTGCCAGGTACCTTGGAGAGGAAAAAAAACCGAGAAAGAATAGTCATGCAATAAATACTACGACTGAGATGAGGGAAAACTAAAAATACGTAGCCTTCTCTCGTTACTGCTTATGACTATTAATTTTCTCCACATGGATAAGATCACCGTTTGGGAGTGGGGAGAGATGTAAGCCATTTTTCTGCTGCTTCTAAGCCCAGGTACTTAGCAAGATAGTGTAACTCCCTCTCACTTATTTCTCTAGCGGGAAGACTCTTTAAGACATTACGCAGCCTCGGAACACACTATTGGGACTTGCAACATTTCCAGTGTATATGTTTGCTTGCTAATCTGCATCTCGTCAGTGTATGTTATGTAAGCTGTTTAGGTTCAAGGGTGTTTCACTAGCATAGCTTATTGGGGACTGCATTTTCTCCAGAGTGCATGGCAAGCTCTACATCAAAGCCTGATTGAGCAGAAAATATGTGCTAATGTTCACAGCAGTACTCTATTATGGTATAAGTATGCTTGTAAATATTCACTACATGTTATTACGCCATTTGAACCAAGAATATTGCAGGGTTAAAGGTCATCCCTAATGCTCTCTCAGGAGGCAGCCGTTTTGAATATAACCAAATGGGATAATGGTCAGGAATACCCAGAGGGGGCGATGTAGCACGTCGTAAAGAATTGTGCTGTGAGTTTTAAGTTTTCAGGACAACAAAGATGCCAACGAGATAGCTCCTACACAGTCATTATTAATGGAATGACAAGGCTATGTTAAACAGGGTGCCTTCGCTTCAATAAATCTGGTCCCTCTGCCATTAGTAGTCCTTACAACTGCAAATAGCAGTTAGGTTATAACCTAACATGGCAGAATGTTATCCCCTCAATCTCTAATGTATTTTATAATGCTGATAAAGTCAGGAATAGCAACGGTTTAAACCCACTTAATCTGTGAGAAGTTTAAGCACGAATTTCGAATGCAAAAAACCACTTTGATATTAGTTGGCTTAATTAAATAGAAGGGCTGTTTAGTAGTCGATGCTCTGGAAAGCATGTGTCTTGGAAAGCCAAAGGAATCCACCCACACTGAGTTCCCTTTATCCCTTTGTGGTATGTGCTTAGGAGTGAACAATTTCATTAATTCCAGAGGAACATGCCATGTTACAAAATCCTAGGCCTTTGCAAGCAAAAGGCTGCATCAAAGCCCACGAGAGTATGAAGGGAGCCCCCATCCTACAGCTGCTTAAAGTGCTATGGGTAATTCTTTGCACAAGCACCATTTAACCTTTGCATCCAAAGTGTTACTCATGTGTTACTCATGTGTTACTCACAACAACCTGTTATTATTAGGCCCCAAATAAAAGGGAGGAGACATACTATCCAAACAGCAAGCCAAGAATTACGTTGTATAATATTTTAGATATGTGTGTTAGTTTTATGAGCTGATCAATAAATTAAATTAGAAGAGACCAGGATAGATCTATTTCGAGCTTATTAGCTCTCATCAGCTGGCCATACCCCTTACTGGGATTCGAACCGGGACTATGTTGCATGCAAGGCGAAGAACCTCACACTTAAGCCAAACCAGTTCCCCTATTACATCAGCTTAGACAGGGTATATTAGTATAGGTAATTGTTTCACAACAACCTGTTATTATTAGGCCCCAATTAAAGGGAGGAGACATACTGTTTCCTTTACTGCCCATCGGCTCATCGCTAGAGACCATCCAAACAGCAAGCCAAGAATTACGTTGTATAATATTTTAGATATGTGTGTTAGTTTTATGAGCTGATCAATAAATTAAATTAGAAGAGACCAGGATAGATCTATTTCGAGCTTATTATCTATCCTGGTCTCTTCTAATTTAATTTATTGATCAGCTCATAAAACTAACACATATATACATATACATATACATATACATATACATATACATATACATTATTTATCTATCAGCACAAATGCAACACAAAATGGTTTCCTGCCTGGAAGGCTTCTAGGTTGGCGCTGAAAGGCAAAATGGGTAGCAGTTTGCTCCCTCGCTCCCATATTTGGGCATACCAGGTGCTCTGACACAAACACTGACTTATTTCCCTGCCTCAGCTGATAAGGGAGTAGAACACATGGCTTAAGGCAACTGCCTGACATGTAAACAGCCTGAGTTCAAATCCCAGTAAGGGTGTGGCTATCTGATGAGAGCTAAGTAGCTCGAAATAGATCTATCCTAGTCTCCCTTTATTTATTTATCTATCAGCACAAATGCAACGTACACATATACATATACGTATGTACCTCCTGATTTTGGTAGCTTTCACATTAGGATCAAGCTCTTTAAACATAACTGTAGTGGATACATATGAGAGATAAAGGCTACAATCCAATCTGCTGCTGGTTTTACTACTGGTTTGCGACCTTCGCGCAACTCATGTGTGTGCCCTGTCTAATGTAAATTGTTCTGTGTGCATGCGCAGAACAATTTACAATGAACTGGGCAGGCACCGTCACTAAAATCCAAAATAGTGTGGCCCAGTGGCAGCAAGGGAACTGGTTCGGGGGCATGGTAGGTCTGTGTCACTGCTGGTTCTGTGACCCAAGTCTGACTTCCACTACCGGTTTGGCTGAACTGGGCCAAACCGGCAGCAACCCACCTCTGAATCCAATAGATACTATAATCCAAAAGATATCATACATATATTGTCCCTCTGAAAATAAGGGGCTTTTTGATTAAGCTTCCACATAGATTGTTTTGAAGCTAGAACTTTCAATAATCATATTTTTTTAAAATATAGAAAATATGGCATGTTCTATTTTGCAGGAAAAGTGGTATATAAATAAAGCTAACATTCATATTCATGTGATTTATTTATTTATGTATTCAATCATCCATCCGTCCATTCCTTCATCACATGTTTGTAGCAATCCATCTCAACAAATTTACTTTAGGCTGCTTACTATAAAAACAGACTATAAATAGAGACCATCAGATGAAACAAACATTTAAAATTACTCCATTATTAAAAACACTGTGAGACTACATTTTTGATGTTACATAGCGTGTAACCATCTTACAATCTCACCAAGAGTTTACTTTTGCCTGGGAAAAGGTACTTCAGTCCACATTGGACTTGGTCATAGTGATTGGTTGCAATTACTATAAAATATAAAGTGTGTACTTTTCTGCCATTGGTTTACAAAGGTTTCCTTAGTCTAAACTGCAATGGCATAACTGATTCTGCTGATGTTGCCTTGGTGCTGTTATCATTTGCAGCCATGGATGCAATTAAAATATTCCAAATTAGAGCAACACAAGCAAGCTCAGTGGTGTAAACTCAGTGTGATCTAAACTGAAATATTCTTCCTACTTCGTTGAGTCAATGGGAAAGTGTCAAGACTGTAATACATATAGATCTAGTCTCTAAGGTCAAACTTTGATTCCTATGATACATCTACTTGCCCCAGTCTGGTGTCCTCCACGCGCCTTGCAATTTCCGTTCCTGTGAATTCCCAGTCTGAAAAGCTATTTTCCACACTGTGTTCTAAATATGTAATGATGTCTTCTTCAAGGAAGGCAGAGTATTAATTCTCTGCTTAATATGCTTCACCTTCATCTTTGCAAATCCACTTCTACATCAAGAGAGTCTAAATGAACTTCTTAAATAAACAGAACTGCATAATTGGCTAGAATATACAGACATTATTTGTGAGGTTTCACAAAGAGATCAGCCTTAAGAGTATATGAACACAGCTTCAACTCAATAAGAAGGCTGTGCGGAGAGGGTAATTCTATTGACTCTTCATAATAAGAGAGGGACAAAAGAGGGTTTTGTCCCCATGTATAATAATGGATATATGATATAGCTTCACCATTAAAAATGGCATAGTTTTTTTTTTCTATTAGGATGATGAATACCCAGTAAGGCATTTCTCCCTTCCTCATCCCCAAAAAGTTATTTTAATTGGACCAATGGGATTCAATCTTTGATTTCTAAACAAGCATACCTTGAGATCTGGCAAAATATTTCACAAATTAGATGATAGCATTCTCATGGCCCAGCACCTAAAACCTTAATAGCAGTACATGAAATTAGCACTGGTTGAGGCAAGAGAAGTATTCTTTACTTGATAGCAGTCACATGGTGGCAGGAGGCTACATTTCAGCAAAACTGATTCTGCAGTGATTTAACCATTAAAAAAGAATCTGCATACAAATCAATCTGCCACAGTTATGTAAAGTTTAATAAAAGATTCCAAAAAATGTCATAGGTTGCACAATTAAATTATGTAGGATTCAAGTCAGATCGGGGCCCCTACTATCCATTCAAATGAATCAGAAAACAGCATCAATATGTTGCACATACTTCAGCAGATCAATTACCGTGTTAAATTTCAAGAAAGTTTGTCATTACTTAAATGAACTTCTAAACCAAACTTGGGCTTTCCCAAACAAAGCCCTCAAACCATTGCGAGAAAAGATTTTTGTATCACTGAAAATAGCTGGGTTAATTCCAAGTTCAAGAAATAAACACTCCGTGCATTGCTTGCTATCAAATAAAGGCTTCTGCAACTATTGAAATGAACATGTCTAATGTCTGAAAACAACCATGTTAACAATAGCAGTTTCTAGCATTCCAACAATAAAGAAAGACCCCCAAGGCATTCATATTAAATGCTCAAGCACCCTGAACATAATGTAGAAAAACAGGCATCTTTTTTGGAGACCTTTTGAAAAAATGCAAGGATGATTTTTCAGCCACGGTGACTATAGTATAAAAATCATACTACATTCACCATGGGCAAAAAATCGTCCCGTTTTCTAATGCTCCATTTCTAATGCTTTAGAACACAGATTCTAATGCTGTGTGTTGGTATGAATAGCAGCAATAGCAACGCTCTTAGACTAATATACTGCTTCATAGTGTTTATAGCCCTCCCTAAGCGGTTTACAGAGTCAAGATATTGCCCTCAAACAATCTGGGTCCTCATTTCACTGACCTCGGCAGGATGGAAAGCTGAATCAACCTTGAGCAGGTGAGAATCGAACACCTGATTGTGGGCAGAATCCGCCTGCAATACTGCATTCTAACCAATGCACCACTATGACTCATAATCCCTTTATCACTGAAGCTGTGATGTTAAATGAGTCATCATAGAATCTAGCTAGTCATGAATATTTTTCAAGGTTCTTGTAGAAACTAAGGAAGATGACTCAATGGAGATAATTACACTCACTGACAACACTGAAGCATTTTTAAAGTTTGAAAGTGGCTCAGACAGACACCTGCAATTCAGCAAACTATAAAATGCAGGAGGGAAGAGATAAAGCAAAATCAGACTTGCAAGATTATCTTATTATAGCCAATCCTAATAAAGGTAATTGTAAACATCTTGTGGAATTGATTTCATTATCTGGTCTATGTAGTTAGATTGACACATCTGAAACAGAATATGAATAATCAAGATTGACCCCATTATTATATATTTTAGAGGTCATCGTATGGAAGGGCCATGGGATATCTGGAAATGAATAAATCCATTAGGTCGCCTTTTGTATCCTGCATCTCTGGGAAGAATGCTATTTTTAAAGGAAACATGAGAAATGAATCTCTGATAGAATTATTCACATGGAACTATGAATGAAACAATGAAGGTCATGTTCTCAAATCAACAAAAAGGTAGTAGCAAGCACCTATTTTCTGAACTAAGTACAATTTCTTACACTATTGATACTGTGTGTCATTCTCTCTTCTACTTTCTTAAATTAAGAAATAATTATGAATCTATTTATTTTAAATATTTGTATCTTGCCTTCTAGATCAAACCCCTCCTGTAGGTGATTAGTCCTCACAAATAAATCTAATAGATACTAATAAGTGAAATAAGCAATTAAGTGAATATTGTAGTAACATCAAAAATGAAGAAAAATTAGTCCAAGTGAAGGTTTGTTTAACCCTTGGAAAATCAATCTATCAATCAATCTATCTATCTATCTATCTATCTATCTATCTATCTATCTATCTATCTATCTATCTATCCATCCATTCATCCATCCATCCATCCATCCATCCATCCATCCTTCTGGTGCACATCTTTGAGTTGGCAGGTCAATTCACTCATCCAATGTCACTAGCAACAATTCATTGCTGTCCTTCACTGCTATAATGTTCTTCCCAGAAACTGTTGTATGGCTATACTTGCAAGTTAGCTGCTGCACCTAATGGACCATTATTTAATCCAGCAAGGGACCTGAAATGCTTTTTTTTAATATATTTTAACCAGATTGACTGGTTAATTTGAAGCCATCACACAGTGCTTGCATATGACTTGAATATTGGCAAATGACAACTAGAGTCACTGGACTTCGTCTTGACTCAGCAAAGTCCTCCTTAAGTAATTAAACAAAGTGCTCA
Organism: Rhabdophis nuchalis; assembly: GCA_039707465.1. Classification (NCBI taxonomy): domain Eukaryota; kingdom Metazoa; phylum Chordata; class Lepidosauria; order Squamata; family Natricidae; genus Rhabdophis; species Rhabdophis nuchalis. The sequence continues at coordinate 72,778,742 of CM077645.1, forward strand.
AGATAATTGAAGAGATTAAAGCCTCATCCTTTTGTAAATTAAAAATCCACTGGTGAGCCCAGGAATCCTAATTCTGAAAAATAAAGCATAAAGGCTGAAGTCAGTCAACTCCTGTGTTAAATGATATCCTGTGGCTAGAACCCAGCATGGATCACTATACATGTAGGCACAGCTGTTGAATGCAATGGGTTTAATTCAACTCCCTTTTGCTAGTCATTAATCTAGAGGGCAAGTCGCATACCAAAATTTGTTTCAAGCCTTGAATTGCCTTAACTGGGCATAACTGGCACCTGACATATCAGACCTTTACTGTTGACTTAAAGCTTATTCAAGCTTCCCTTTCCCCAAGATGCTGTATATGTAAATGGTATTTCCATATTAAAAATTCAGCCTTAGTCATGTTTACTTCAAATCCACAAAGCTCATCCATTATTAGGTATTGCTATATCACTCAGAAACATGTCCCAAATGCTGGCAGTAAGTCTCAATGACATATACAGACATACAGTATATATATCTCGCATTTGGTATTATAGACCAACGTAATAACTAAAAAGCCACTGGCTACAAAAACAACAACCAGTGAACAAAATGAACCTTTAAAAGTTAATGACTTAAGGGTGCTTTTACAGTTGTAAAAAGTATGTTGGGGCTTACCCTATTTGTCATTAACACATATTCTGAAGGCTTGGCTAATATAATGTGACACAAAATTAGTCAAACACAATTCATGCAATATTGTTTAATTTTACTCCTCATTTAACTTGGTTTTAAGCAAAATCATTATGCCACATGATAGCGTTGACATGAACAAGAAATATTTTATAATAGTCTCTGCATTTAGAAATGAGTTATTAGAAGCTGCATGCCGAACACATTCTTAACTATGAAAACTATAAAGCTAATAGCTTAATCATATTTTGACAACATCTACATACTTTATGCATTATTTACAAGAAAGATATAAAAATGAAACCACTGTACTTCTCACGCCATACTTCACAGTCATAGTTAGCTGGTTAAAGATGTAACACATTTATCTTCCAGATCTTTGTATTTGCATAGGAACATTTGCATATCATGTTGCAATGTGATCTTAATGTAAAATTTAACCCTAGTGCTTTACCTACAATGTGTATGGTATACTCATTTTAAAAAATGATAAAAAATAAGTTTGCTAGATGTATGTGCTTCAATCATTTGTATGAGGACCATGGAAAAATAAAGGGTGACTGAGAAAAATGCTTATATGAATTAATTCCTAATTTTCCATATTTAATTTTAATGATGCTAGAGCCATTTGTTAGGCATATCAATTTTACATGTTTCTTATGGACTTTCACATCAAACTGCCATTTAAATAATTTGAAATAAGGTTAGTTAATCTTGCCTGCATTTGGAAGCTAACCAAGGTCACATCTGCTCATACTTGGATAGGAAACTACTTGGGAATGCCTGGACTGTAGGCTACACTGGGAAATCCAAAATTATCCTATAAATAGATCGTGGCAAACCATTTCTGTAGAGCAGTGTTTTCTCAACCTTGGCAACTTTAAAACATGTGATCTTCTGGTCCCAGTACTGGGAATTGAAGTCCACATATTTTAAAGTTGCCAAGGTTGAGAAACACTGCTATAGAGAAAACGTCATAGATAATATTTATATTTTAACTAACAGTTGTAAACTCCAGTGGTGTTACAGCTTCTCATTGGAAGTACTGTTAATATAATGCAGGAATCAAGTTTTAAAAACTGCAGAATGAATATTGCTTTAAACATTTGGAAAAAGATAAACTAAATGTCTACAATTATGACAAAGTGACACTTAAGCTTTAATTTAAAAGTGAGTAGTAAAGCTTCCTGGAATATTTACCAAAGTACAATTCCCTAACTGTTTTTTCATCCTAAATTGAAACATTAGCGTTGTGAAGCATAATAACACCAGGAACAAGAAAAAAAATGTCTGATTCAATCTGGATTTGCCTCTAATAATTTCAGGAATGAATCAGAGATTGTTGCTTGATGTCAAGCAATAAGGGTTAACTTATCTGCCCAGTTAAATTCATCTTAATACCACTCGAAAAATTAGTGAAATCACTTTCTTTTCTTATTGTATCAAAGAATTCTGTGTGCATACAATAATTGCTTTTTCTCTCCCATTTCACTGGGAAAGGCAGAGTGTTGAAATTTCTCTGACCCACAAATGACCCCGTGTTGACCTCAAAGGACTACTTTGTCTTTTCAGTCTCACTGGTGTGCCTCCTGGGCATAGTCGAAATTGTATCTGGTGATTCCATGATGTGGCCAACTATCTACTAAGAACTGAACTAACAGCACTATGTTCAATTAATTCTAGGAACATGGGATGGCCTTGAAACACAATCCCAGGTGAAGAATGATTTCTCCCTCTCTCCCTCCCTCCCTCCCTCTCTCTCTCTCTCTCTCTCTCTCTCTCTCTCTCTCTCTCTCTCTCTCTCTCTCTCTCTCCAGATCCCCAATGGACCATCCATCTTTAATAAACCCTGATCTTTGAAATGCACAAAAACATGCAAAGGACATGCAAATAAAAACATGTTATGGCATAGAGGTAGGATTATAACTTGTGCGATTTAGACATTGGGAAGAAATGGAGGCAGCCTATTTTCTAGATGCCCTTAGTAAATAGTGATTGGGGAACAAAATTGCAAAAAGGAAAAGACCAAAGTAAATAGTATCAGGGCAAATGTACTGAACGGCAGAGCCGGTGTACGTGCAAAGAAATGCTGTATTGAACTTTTAGTTATTTGTTATATTATCTGCACTCCTACAATGTTTGGCTGAGATTGCTCTTGTAAAGGTCCTTACCGAGGTAAATAAAACTGTAGAACCTTAGAAACATTGTATTATTACGGCCGCCAAGCTAAGGTGTACAGTACGGGAAATATCTCTCTGAGGAATAAATTACATGTGATGAGGGCCAAAAGAATACAGCTCCTGTTTCACGAAGTCTTCCAGGCAAAAGCAGAGATTTGGCAGTTTTAGCATTGCTTTCAAGACAATACACGTACACCAAAAACATTATTCTTCACAGAGGACCCCAGAGACTTTCCCAATCATCTGGACGCTCAAAGTTATTCCATAACCTCAGATTCTACACATATCTTCTTTATTAATTTTAATTTGTCATCAATAACCTGGCAGGCTCTCTTCGGCAAGAAATACTGCATTAACCGTTTCACTCATTGTGGCAGCTATTAAAAATGTGATAATGATTAGCAGTAATGAGGTCAAATAGAATAATGTGAGTATATGTTGCTACTAGCAAAATATAACACAAGAGGATTTATTATGTTCACTAGCTGAAATGTAATTTAAGAACAGGATATTGCCACCTGCAATGGAGTCTCGTAGAGTTATCCAGATCATTTAGTCATGTCCTGCTAATATGTTTAATTTGCTTCTACATATACTGCCGTCCCTTGCATTTTAAATAATTTAAATAACTGTTGCTCTGAACTTTATGTAAACATGAAGATATAAAGAAATCCTTTAGATGATCATCAATTCAGACATGTATCTAGCAAAGCCCAGCCATACATTATACTATGATTTATTGATTAAAAGTGTAGTTTTCCTACCTTAAAATGAATTAAAACGCCCTCTTTCATTTCCAAGACAAATAGTTTACATTCTTCCTGAAACTGCAATCCAAAATATATTTGAACAGATAAGTTCAAAATAGATCTGTTTTGGCGGATATATCTAAAAGCTTAATTAGAACTTATTCAATAAATAATTGAAGGATTCTGCTATGTGCAGAGCAGTGGTGGGTTTCAAATTTTTTTAGAACCTACTCTCTAGGTGTGGCCTATTTTGTGGGCATGGCTTGGCAGTCATGTGACAGGGTGGGAGTGGCCAACTTGTAAAATGTGGTGAAACTCATTTAACAACATTCTTGCTTAGCAACCAAAATTTTGGGCTCTATTGTGGTGATAAATTCTTTCTCTTTCTTTCTTTCTCTCTTTCCTTTCCTTTCTTACTTTCTGCCTTCCTTTCCTTTCCTTCCCATTGGGTTACTGGCAGCGGCAGGCCAGACTTACTTCTGGGTCCGCCGGTGGAACCCCCTCTCACCGGCTCTCTAAATTTCACCATCCGGCTCTTGCGAGTAGGTGCAAGCCTGCAGAAACCCACCACTGGTGCAGAGTGAATAAACCTTTCTGAAACTAAACATAACCCCAATGGATATTGCAAGGTGACATAGGATAAGAGCAACCAGAGCTGGAGGGGAGGAGTTAAATGTGTTATCAGCTTAGAGGCTTTATATTGTCAAGGATCAGCCCTCCTTGAATTATATTAACCTTTATCTGGTGCAAATTTGGATCTGAACTTTAGTTGACTAGATTCCTGAGCTTGAACAATAAATCTTTCGAACTGCAACTTAACATATGGTCCTGATACTTTGCGCTGACAGGTGTGTTTTAAATCTATAGATTCAATAGCATACATAGCATTTATAATATTTAAACATTAGAAGCACATAGAAGCACATATTTCTTAGAGGTTCATATGCTTGGACAAAATCTGTATATTGAGGATATAAATTCTAAAAATAGTTATAGTTATACTGTACTGCATATAGATATATCTGAGAACTATTTTTATTTCCATAAGGCATACATCTCAAAGATAATCTCATTCAGATTTTAGAATAATAGACTTGACATGTTTCTTTGCCGTTATAGTCATGTTTAGAAACGCCTCCTTCTAAAATATATTTGACTTACTTTCAGTTAAAAGTTGCAGAATAACTGCCAACATTACTTTTCAGCCTATTGCTATTTATTGTTGTTAGTTGTGAAGTCGTGTCTGACCCATCACAATCCCATGGACAATGTTCCTCCAGGTCTTCCTGTCATCTCCCATCCTCTGAAGTCTATTTATGCTCACGCCTACTGCTTCAGTGACTCCATCCAGCCACCTTATTCTCTGTTGTCCCCTTCTTCTTTTGCCCTCAGTCTTTCCCAGCGTTGGGCTCTTCTTCAGTGAGTCTTTCCTTCTCATTAGGTGGCCAAAGTATTTGAGTTTCATCTTCAGGATCTGGCCTTCTAAAGAGAAGTCAGGATTTATCTCCTCTAGGACTGACCAGTTTGATTGCTTTGCAGTCCAAGGGATTCACAGGAGTCTTCTCCAGCACCATAGTTCAAAGCCCTCAATTCTTTCGTGCTCAGCCTTTCTTATGGTCCAACTTTCACAGCCATATATTGCGACTGGAAAAACTGTAGCTTTGACTATACACACTCTTGTTGGCAGGGTGATGCCCAGTGGTGGGTTTCAAATTTTTTAGAACCTACTCTGTAGGTGTGGCCTATTTTGTGGGTGTGGCTTGGCAGTCATGTGGCAGGGTGGGAGTGGCCAGCTTTTAAAATGTGGTGAAACTTATTTAACAATGCTCTTGCTTAGCAACCAAAAATTTTATCAATTGTGATGATAAATTCTTTCTTTTCTTTTTCTTTCTTTCTTTCTTTCTTTCTTTCTTTCTTTCTTTCCTTTCCTTTCCTTTCCTTTCTTCCTTCCTTCCTTTCCTTTCCTTCCCGTTGGGTCCGTGGCAGCGGCGGGCCAGATTTACTTCCAGGTACGCCGGTGGAACCCCCTCTCACCGGCTTTCTAAATTTCACCAACCGGCTCTCACGAGTAGGTGCAAGCCTGCAGAAACCCACCACTGGTGATGCCTCTGCTTTTTAGTATGCTGTCTAGATTTGCCATAGCTTTCCACCCCAGGCGCAAGTGTCTTTTAATTTCTTTGCTGCAGTCCCTATCTGCGGTGATCTTGGAGCCCAGGAAAATAAAGTTAATGCTCCAGACCTCAACGGAAGTACCGTCTTATACTGCTTTGATCAGAATTTGCTTGAGCATTGAGTCAAGTTCTGAACCATACAGTTTAAGGGGTATATTAGTTAAGACAGTGGAAAATTTAGGCATTCTAAGTATGAACAATGCCTTAAAGTGTCATCTGGCAGTTCTATTAGTTGAAAAGGTTTCTTCGCATGCTTTTCATGTTTCCAATAGATGCTTCCCAGATGGCTTCTTCCAACTACAAGAACTGCTTAGAACCCACAAGGAGGAAAATACTTTGGTTTCCAACAAGGTACAACCAACTGGAATGGAGTCAAAGGATGGCAACAAAAATTTTCAAATATGAAGACAAGGAATTTCAACTAAGCATTACAAAATATTTTCAAATGGTATTACCTGTCTAAAAGGGGGGGTTCGTTTTTCATTAGAAAATTTTAATCAGATGTTGCATGTCCATCTTTTGAGAATGACGTAGATATCCTGCAGTGCAAAAAAAAAAACACCTTTGTTGAAGTTCAAGGTCATTTCTAACTCTGTATTTCCATGGCTATGTCTGAATATTATATTAAGAGGTTTGCTTAATTAGGTTTAGTAAATAAAATATAATTGGATTGTTTTGCATAATTTGCTATGATGTAAAGATATGGTTCAGAAACGACAGCAACTGATTCAGACACTGTACTGGATTACAGAGAAGCAAACCACATCTTGGTAGCATGGAATGATTTTGGAGTTTGTAATATTAAATAAGCAGAGTCCCTTTTCTCAAAAATAATGCAATTTACAGATGAATTTGACATATTGATTGTTCATTTCAGGACCATAATCTAGAGTAGAGATTTCTCTTCCATGATGTTCAGATTTGACTTTTGTACCCTTCCGTTGCTCAATGAACACTCAGTCTTGAAAATCTGAGCAAGGATATGGCGTGACAGTAAACCCTAATTATCTCAACAAAGATGAACATTTTACACAGAAAGCTCTTCTATCTTCTCCAATTCTGACTAGAATTATTAAAATGTATTAGAATAAAAACTGAAGCAAAAGACAATTTTTAGTAGATCCCAGAATTGGAGAGCCAAATCTACTATGATAGTTGTGCTGCTGCTGATCTTATGTTATGTTATGTTATGTTATGTTATGTTGTTATGCTATGCTATGCTATGCTATGCTATGCTATGCTATGCTATGCTATTAAAGCTATCATGTGGATCTCCATAGAAGTAATATTATTATAGACAGTCAGTCAGACATTTAAAGTGGATTTGGCATTTTTGTCCACTTATTCAGTCTTTCCAAGGACATGGGATAGGCAGATATTATTGTTTAATGATATTAAAGGCATTGTCACAAGATGTAACTTGTTCCAAGTAAAGTTGCCTTTTGCAAATGAATGGTGGTGATTTTGTTAATACGGATAATGTTCAAATGGTGCTCCAGATGGCCTGAGATTCCACCCAGGGCACTTTTTTATTTTTTTTTGCAATGTCCACTATCCAGACATTTTTGTCTTACTTATCAACCATTGTTAAGTCTGGAGTGTTATGTTGTAAATGCTTATCTGGATTTTAAAGCCACAGAGCATTGTAACTGCTCCATTTTCTATTACTTTGTCTATTTTGTGGTTCCACCAGTTTTTGCTTGTAGGCAAGTAGGCTTGTAGGCTTGCTGATATTCAATGCACTGTTGTTGCTTCTTTGTCATGCTATTGTTGTAGTAAGTCTGTGCTCTTGATTGCCCTGCAACAGCAAACTAGACAGGTTGTTGTTGTTGTTGTTGTTGTTGTTTTATCTTCTTTGCAGAGGCAGTATCTGCTCTTTACAATGTCATCTCAATTCTAACTTTATATACATGTTGTGGCCTGCCAGCAGCAAGCGGAGCTGGCAGCAGAGTTGGACAGTGAGTAGGTTGGGGAGGAGCATGGGACAGTCCTGGAGGCTAGGGAAGGCTCAGACGAGGGCTCTGTGTTGGACGCAGAGATGGGGCCAAGGGTGTCTGACAGTGATCAGGTGCCTCTGGAGCTAGACAGCAGTGAGGCAGAGGAACAGCTAGAGCCTGTTTCCAGTGTGCGCATGCACAGAGCTGCCAGAAGAAAAAAACAACTCAGAAATCAGGGTCAACTTGGGAGTAAAGTTACAGATGGAAGGTGATTGGCCCCTCCCATAGGAAATGAAAGAGGAGCGAAAGGGAGTGGGCTTTTGCAGGAAACAATTCATTTGTTTAGTCATTAGATTCATTTCAGGAGTGTGAAAATCTGTTCATGAATCTCAGAGACTCCGTGCCCAGCACCTCATCTGGAAAATATTTACATGGCAGCTTTCGAAGATAGATAAGGTTTGTAGTCATAATTATTCCTTTGAAAGACTGTTTACCAGGCCTTGCTGAAAGTGACTGAGAGGAATTCATATTCCTTTAATAAAAGGTTTTGTTGGGACCAGGACTCTGCTTCATGCTTTTTGGGGAAGCCTAGGTCAAAAGAATGCTTTTGTTTTTAAGGTTTAGACTTGTGCAGCCAGAATTATTTTTCTTCAAATTTCTTGCTCTTATCCATTGCTAGGTCTTGTTAGCTGCTTTCGGGCTATTTTTTAATTTTAGAAAGGTATTGCCCATGTTGTGCTTTGCCTTGCCATGTTTGTTTTCTGTTCTTTATTTGGTCTTTCTTATAGGCCAGTTTGGTCTTTTTCATATTTAGTAAGCTTTCATGACATTCTTCCTTCTTAAGAACATAAGAATAGCCTTTCTGGAACAGGCCACAGCCTATCCAGTCCAGCATTCTGTCTCACACAGTGGCTTCCCACTTGCTTCAGGGTCTTCCCAAGCAGATGTCTTCACCTGCTTATGATTCCCTGCAAATGGCATTGAGAGATATCCTACCTATCTCTCCATCCCGGAGGGTGTCCTTAGGTATCCATAATGATAGCCATTGATACCCTTGTTCTCCATGAACTCGTCTAATCCTTTCTTAAAGGTGTCGAGGCTGACAGCTGTCACCACTTCTTCTGGCAGGGAGTTCCATAGACCCGTGATCCTCTGGGTGAAAAAGTACTTCCTCTTATTTGTTTGAGGTCTAGTTATCAAAAGTTTCATGGAGTGCCTCCTAGTTTTAGTATTGTGCGATAGGGAAAACAGTTTTTCCTTTTCTACTTTGTCCACACCATGCATGATTTTATAGACTTCAATCAGATCACCTCTCAGGTGCCGTCGTTCTAGAGTGAAGAGTCCCAGCCGTTACAGCCTCAGGTGGTAAGGGAGGTGTTCCAGCCCCTTAATCATTCTGGTTGCCCTCCTCTGCACCTTTTCCATTTCCATAATATCCTTCTGAAGGTATGGTTCTTCTTCTTCCTCCTCCTCCTCCTTCCTCCTCCTCCTTCCTCCTCCTCCTCCTCCTCCTCCTCCACTTCCTCCTCCTCCAAAATTGAAGTATTTCATTATGTTTGTGAATCAAACAGGTGCAGATTTATTTTGGCCTCCATGAAATAATAATAAAAATTGTTATAAGTACCATATATATTTGCCATTATTGGAAGGTTTTACTGAAAAGGCTTAAAAATATTTGCTCTACAATCTTTTCCAAATCTCATTGGATACTTCCAAAGTACAAAGTTCAAAGCATCTTCTCTTACAAAATCCAAATAAACAATTCCATGAATTGGGAGTGCATATAGATGAGCATGTTAAATCATATTCAAACTATGTACAGAGCATGTGTTATACTGTGATTTCTTTCTATTTTCCCTAGCAAAACAATGGCTGGAGTTACTTTGCTTGAGGAAACCCCAAGGGAGTTGGGTTGCTTAAGCCTCTTTTGTATTTCTGTAAACAAGTAACAGCCTTCCAAGCCTGCTGTTCATGTGATGTAACAACAACTCACGACTTTACATACTGAGCTAAATTTGAATTGATGATAGGTACAATGTTTGTAATTCTACATCAAGCAGCACTTGTGTCTGGCATTTATTTGTGCTGTTATTCTGGCAGGTTCTTCCACAGAGTCTTCTCATCTGATATGTCAAGTCTACAATCAAAGCAGAATAGTGAATTCACTTTTACAGTTAGGCGAGCTGAATGCTATTACCCATGTATTTGTCACAACCCGCAGATCCCAGTCTGTAATCTGCCATCTGGATGGATGCTACAAAGTTAAGAGGCAGGGACATGCATTTCTCAGTAACTACCTGCTGTCAGCTGTTATTTTAAGGATCCTGTGATTTTCTTTTATTTTGACTAGGGAAAAAAACAAGGCAGCTCCAGTAATAAAAAGGCATATCAACCAGTCACTTTCTGGCAGATTTGTCACCGGTGCGGATAGAAATAAGGGTTTTTGTAGTTGTTAGCAAATGTATACACTGGAATCTAACACTGAAAATCTACCACGGTGTCTCAAAACAATTCTTTTAAGAACGCCAATATGAAAAAATAAATAATACGCATCAACACACATATACCACAGCTTATCATTCATATATACTATGCCCACTATGGTTTTTTTTTAAACTACATGTATATAAAGGAGAGACAATGTGGTGTAGTGGTTAAGGTACTGGGTTAGGAGAAGGGAGTTCCAAGTTCTTGATCTTCCTTAGTCATGGAAGTTGGCTAGGACTTCGAACCATTAACTCTATCATAGTCCTCAACTGGGATTATGAAAAATAGTTGCTAATCAAACTCTACTGGATTAACATGTCAGATTACATCCTATAATCTTCACTGAAAAGGCTTTTATCATGCAGTGGATTGATTATCCATCATTTATATCAGTGGTTCGCCCTGCCTGCCTGCCTGCCTATCTATTCATCCATCCATCCATCCAGATTTAGTCAAGGGCAGGTAGCCATAGTATTGAGTTAGTATTGAATTAGCTGCATTTTGTATTGTAGTCTGTCTTTCCCTCCAACAATTATGAGTTTAGACTGCTGACCAACCAAAGACAGTAAAGGATATCTTTCATTTATTCCAGGATCTAGAACACTGAGATATTGTATCCCATCATTTGGCTTCCTCCATATTCTTTATATCAATAGATAGCTTTTGAATTAAAACCCTCAGGATTCTTTCCAAATCAGACCAGAGCTGATTTCCAAGGATCTCTAGCATCTTCAAATCAACATGAGTGTAAAAATATACTGGTATCATCAATGTGTTTTTTTAAAGAAATTTTTTATTTTTAACATTAAAAACAAGTAAAAAACATCATTCATCTCACGCTTTGTACAACATGTCATTCGGGCAAACGTTCTGTGCGTCAATGCTTAAAATCACAAACATATTTATCAATTTTCCTTTCATTACATATATATCACCTTTGTTTCACATAACAACATTTGCATTTACCAAGTCGATCTTTTCCCCACGATTATTCAATATATAAGCAGGATATTAAAAAAGAGAAGGAAAAGAAAAAAAAAGTCTTCCCATTTTATCCACTGTCTCTAGAAGTCACTTTCCCATTATAAAACAAAATATTTTCTCCCTCTAAAGAAAAAATTTATCCAAGTTTTATAATAATATAATATGCATATAATATCCCTTAAGTTTTTCTTTTATCTAACCATTGATAAAACTTATTCCATATTTCATAAAATTGTTCGCTCTCCTGCTCTCTAACTTCAAATGTTAATCTGCTCATCTCTGCACATTCCATAATTTTACGAATAACTTCTTCTTGTGAAGTAATTTCTCATTTCTCCAGTTTTTTGCAAATACAATTCTAGCTGTTTCAACATTCACAATTAAGTATTTCAAATTCTTATCAAACATTTCTGACATAATTCCAAGCAAGAAAAGTTCAGGTTTAAAATCTATGTGTTTTTGTGTCATTTTCTCCAGCCATATGTGAATCATAGTCCAATAACTTTTAGCCTCCGAACAAGTCCACCACATATGATAGTAAGAGCCAAACGTCTGATGACATTTCCAACATTTTTCGGATTTGTTCTTATTCATTCTTGCAATTCTCGCTGGTGATAAGTGCCACCTGTAAAACATCTTATACATGTTCTCTTTATAAGCAGTTGACATTGTCATTTTATAATTTTGCGTCCACAATTTTTGCCACTTATCTAAATCGATCCCATGTCCAAAGTTTTTCCCCCATGTTATCATAGTTTCTTTCACTTGTTCTTCCTGAAGTTTAAACTCTGATAAGTAGGCATAAAGTTTTTTAATTATTTTTTCATCGACACCTGTTAAAATTTTATCTAATTCCGTCATTTTGTCATAAACCGCTCCTTTTTTCATGTTGTGTCCCGTTCCCCAAACACATTTGACTATAAATCAAGAGGCTAGTTGTAGTGGAAGCTCTTCCTCTATCTCCTTGAGATTCTTACATATAATTAAAAAGCTACATGAATAGATGCCTATACTAGTCAGAATATGGTCATTTCACAGTCAAACTCTTAATACAAAAAGGGGTAAGAAGAGTTTTGAATTAATTATAAGAATCCTTCCTGTGGGAAAATTCTTTTGTTTTGAGTGCTTTAAAAATTTTCTTAAAAGAGCCAACATGATAGGATGGGACTTTGAAGGTTGGACATTACAGGGAACAAGAAGGAACTATAGATTGCAATTAAAGGAGAAGAATATTTAAATCTGACTTACTAATACAGAATGGAGCAAAATACTTTAACATTGGATGTATTGAAGGATATTTGTGAACAATAGAACCAAAAGTTAACTTAAGAGTGTCTGCCTTTATAGATAGACTGTGTTTAAAAGATGTTATGAAAGAGGCACAAGTTACAATGGAAAAGACTGTGATAGATCTGAAAATGGATTTTAAAAAGACAGGCTACAAAAATAGCATAGAAAAGGATGTTATATTAAATATACTAATAATTGTAGTTAATGTCTTAATAATTAAAAGGGATATGCAAATAACAAACTAAAATAATGGCATGGATTCCTATATTGGATTTACAAAAGATACTTGTTAAAGCTTCAGAGAATTTTATGAAAAGGGAACACAGAAAAAAGAGATCAAGATTGTTAAAAGTAAAAGGAATATAAAGTTGGTTTATTTGATTAAACTGGATATCTTGCTATCTCTGATAACAATTTTTGCTGATCATGCCTGAATGATAAGGCTTTAAGGATTTATAAGTAAGAAATGAAAAATGGGAAGAGGTGATTATTTGTTGCATTTTAAGAGAAGTGATGTTACTAAAATGTTATACTTGTTATGATGTAATTTCTTTATATATGTATTTTCCTCTTCTTTATTATATTCTTTTTTCTTTTGTTTTCTTTTTTGCACATTGAATTTTTCCTTTTCATTCTTGTTTAATTTGTATTAGTCTTTATCTTTTTAATTATAATGCTTAATAATATTACTATGAAATAAAAACAAATCCTGTCTGAATCCAACTGCATTTAGAAAACTGCCTGAATAAACAAGGTCATATAGTTATATCAAATTAGATGCTAAACTAAACTCTTTCCAAGCCAAATTTCCCACCACATATATTTTCCCAGTTGTCTTTTGTGTTTTGGCATCCTCGACTGACAGAAACTAAAAACGACAAATTAAAGATTAGATGAGTACATTGCAACTTTTAAATGCAAGTCTACAACAGCAAAGTTGCCCGTGAAAATAACGCAGTAGGGAGCCTGTGTTTATTGTCGTACTATGACAGGTGGTAAGAATGATTTTTTTATTTCTGACTGTCAGGTCCACAAAAAGAAACTCAAGACAAGAATATCCAGTGGTATTCCTTATAGGAATACAGGGGGAGAAAATCAGTTTCAAATTATCTCATAATGCTTTTATAAAGCGCACACACCAATAACATTTGCTTAAAACCATACAGGTCTTCTGATAAGTCAAGTCCTCATATCACTCATCATATTCCCCAGAATGATGGGGTCAGTGTGCGTAGTCCTATTTACAGAAAATAAAGTTTGCGCATGTGTGTGTAAAGTTCAAGAAGACTCACTCCAGGAAGGAAAGAAATTAGCAATTGCTTTTCTTGGACAGAAAAGTTGGAGGGCACAGCAATACGGAGGTTGCCTAATCGTTCAGTCACAATTTATAATCTGGTATGAAAATGTTGCCGGCTCTGACCAAAGTCACCGAGTCCAGACAGGATTTACTTAAACTAGCTTGGAGACAAGCTTGGATGAACACAGGACAGGAGCAGTTTAAATGATAAATGTGAATATGTCCTTTGTGTATTACTAGATTCAAATTGGACACATTTTGATAAGCAGCTTAGTCACCAGAAGTGTTTATATAATGCTGGGAAAGATTGAGGACAAAAGAAGAAGGGGATGACAGAGGATGAGGTTGCTGGATGGAGTCTCTGAAGCAATAGGAGTGAGTTTAAATGGACTCCAGAGGTCCGGATAGGTCGGACATGACTTTGTAACTAACAACAAGAAGTTCAGACATTACCGTAATTTTCAGAGTATGAGATGCACCAAGGTTTTGAAGAAGCAAATTAAAAAAAACTTTTTGCACTCTGCAGACCTTCCAAAAATGCCCCATTTTTCATGAAAATGGGCATGTTTTTTTTAAAAAGGGCATGAATAGCCCTTACGAGCCTTGTAGAGTTCTCCTGGGGCGTGCCCCCCCCAATGGCCTGTTTTTCGCAAAAATGGGCCCATTTTTTGTCAAAAAAAGGGCATGGATAGCCTTTAGGAGGCTTATAGAGTGCTCCTGGGGGATGGGGGAGGCAAAAATGAGCGAAAATCGGCCCGTTTTTCACTCATTTCTGCCCTCCCCAGCTGCCCAGAGCACTCTAAAAGACTCCTAAAAGCTATGCACGGCCATTTTGGTGAAGGGGGCGTGGTTTAGGGAGGCAAAAAATACTGTATTCAGTGTATAAGATGCACCCGGTTTTCAGCCTCTTTTTTGAGGGAAAAAGGCGCGACTTATACGCTGAAAAATACAGTATTTATCCACTTTTCAGGGTAACTTGTTTCAGATATCCTATTATTGGTATTATTTTTTGGTAAGTGAAAATTATTGCAAAAAAAATGATACAGCTAAGCAAAAATTCAGCATAATTTTCTTTTCTTTTTTTCTTCTTACAGAACTCATGGTTACAGTCATGAAGCACAAGTCAATTTGACCCTCATGCTCAGACTGGTCTCTAAGTCAAGCATCTTGATGCCCCAGATAATGATATAAACATCCAAGACAGCAAGTGTAGCCAGCTTTCCTGGGCCAAGACTTCACTGGGTCTTTGTGAGAGGTAAAACCAAAATAAATAGGTGGTTTTATACTTTTAAATAAAGAAGAATCAGTGTGATTTCCCAGGCATTTAATATTTTTCCTTTTGCTACAATTACAATTTGATGGGACTCCTGAAGAGGCTCTGAAGCCAGCATCTCACTCTGGAAACTTCCAGAAATAGACAAGGAAGGGAAGGAACAACAAGAAATACTATAGCGATGACTTCCTTCAACTCTTCTTCTCCCTGTTTCTCTACAAAAATATACCGTGTTTTCCCCCCAAAAAAAGTTATTCAGAAATCCGCTTCCTTTCCAATATTGGAGAGTACTATAACTTTCTGCGCAGCTGAACACTCTGGCAGGATAATTAAATATTTATTTCCAATCTCTGACACAACTATTGAACTACTCGTGAATAGTTTCTCTAGGCAAAGACATATCGCAGCTGCAGGCATCTGAAGAAACTCACAGGGCAATTCTGAGGGGAGGGTACAGTGTTGCAACCTTGCATGAACTCTTTAGACCAAAATAGACTATCCAACAGTAGAAAGATGATGGCATCGTGATCACGTGAGTCCAGGGAAAAAGATGTAAATCAGACAGGCTTGCTGAATCATGCATTTATTGGCTCAGTGTGTCTCAATACAATTTTTGTGTTAGGAAGGATGAGCCCAAGATATGAACTCCTGAGGATAAAATGTTGAAAAAGATTCCCAACAACACCATGGATGCCAAGAAAACAAACCAATGGATCATTGAACAAATCAATCTGGAGTTTTGACTCAAAGCACAAATGACCAGACTCAAATTATCCTATTTGGACATATTCTGTAGTTATCTGCGGGATCGCATCCTACCCCACACATCCCTTCGGCCGATTCGCTCCCACAGAGAGGGACTTCTCCGGGTGCCGTCCACTAGGCAATGCCAGCGGGTGACGCCCAGGGGAAGGACCTTCTCTGTGGCGGGCCCGACCCTCTGGAATGATCTTCCCCCCCAAACTTAGATCTATCCCGGACCTCCGCACCTTCCACCAGCAACTAAAAACCTACTTTTTCCAACAGGCCGGCCTGGCCTAACCTACCGTACTTAGCCTAGTTTCTTAGCAGAGAAGTTCTACATTGGGCTTCAGGGATTAGTTTTTAATGGGGTAGATTTTAGCACAGGGTGTAAATTTAATATAGTTTTAAGTATTTATGTATTTATTTTGTGATGTATTGTGTTTTTATATTTCCTGTGCACCGCCCCGAGTCCCTTTGGGGAGAGGGGGTGGTTAATAAGTCGAATAAATGAAATGAAATGAAATATTCAGGAAAGATATAGCTTTTCAGAGAATGCTTTAATGTTGGGAAAGATAGAAGGGCGACCAGCAGCAAGTTGGATGGCCTTGGTTACAATGGCAATGTGCACCATTGGGAAACCTGGGAAGAAGGTTTTCCTTACTGGGATGGTTGTGGTAACAAAGCAACATCTGGTGAAGTCATGGCAGCAACCTGAGGAGCCTCTTTTCTGATTTAGCAGATTGGAATATTTAATTATGGGGTAGAGGAAGCACTGATACAGTCAGCTTCATTACAACTGAAATCTGAGGCTAAATGTCTAACAAGAAAGCAATCTCTTATTTCTATTTAATTTCTAGCACCGCTAAGCCACAGAAGAAAAGCTATTGTTTTCAGAATCCGTTTTTCAGCCTTTACGCTCTCTAAAGATGACATTCGGGCTCAGCCTCGTTGGGGAATTCACATCAAACTCTGGTTCATAATTTATGTAATGACATATACTTGGACACTGATTAGCTACCTTATCAGCCCTGTAATAAAGGAAGCATAACCCCTAGTTTATCATTCATTTATCTGAAGTCATTTTGAATAATATCACAAGATTGTAATGTAATCATTATGCTGTACAGCATGTGTGGGCCAGAATCCTACACTGTCAATGTCAGAGGACTGTCATAGTTCATACTACTTAATTTGCTCACTTCTTTCACATTTATGAAATTGGAGTCAACAGTCTAGTGTAGCATAATATTCTGGAGGAGGCACTTATACAAATTGTTAATAAGATGTTCAAGTCAGACTACAGGAAAGACAGTGGATTGGGGATGTGGGAATGAATATTCTCTGGTGATGAACATTCTATATTCTATAGAATATTCTACAGAACATGGAAAGATATTATGATTGATTTTATATAAGCATGAATATTTGAGAGCACTGGTACAAGAAAACAATTTATACACACCTTATGATTCATAAATTATGCTCACTCTGCACAAAATGTTTCTATCAGTGGGTACGTGTGTGTGTGTGTTAATCATATACAGTCTTATATATATGAATGAGAGCTGATGTGGTTACATATTAAAGTTCTGGTTTAGGAGCAAGCAGCCCCAATTTCTAGTCCACATTTAGACATGGAAGCTGCTTTGGTTTTAGCATAGGATTGTCTAATTTAATATGCTTTTAAATTTTGTATATTTTGTTTTATATGTTTTTAAATTCCTGTGCGCCGCCCTGGGTCCCTCGTGGAGAAGGGCGGGATATAAATCGAATTAAAATAAAAAAATAAAAATAAAATAGGTGATTTTGAACAAGTCACTCTCTCTCTCTCAGTTCTAGGCAGGAAAACCTCCCTCCCTCCCTCCCTCCCTCCCTCCCTCCCTCCCTCCCTCCCTTCTATAGCTTGTTCTATGAAAAATACCAAGCTATCACTTGGACTTAGAAGCATACATACAGTAGAAACAAATATTAAATTAATTTATTCTGGCAAACATGAAATAAAATTCAGCTAGCTATCTTTTGTTGAGAGTTTTCAACCTAGCCGTTCCAAAGTAGTATAACAAATGTACCAATAAAAATTATGGGACAATTAATATTTGTGTTTTGGAAGCTGCATAGATACAGTACTCATATAAACAAGGCTGAACAGCAAATATAGCCCTAAATAAATGAAAGATCTAGACTGGAGAAATGTTCAGAAATAATTATTATGATTCAATATAGCACATAAAATGGTAAGATAAAGGTTCACCTCGCACATATATGCTATTCGTTCCTGACTCTAGGGGGTGGTGCTCATCTCTGTTTCAAAGCCGAAGAGCCAGTGCTGACTGAAGACATCTCCATGGTCATGTGGCTGGCATGACTAAACGCTGAAGGCACACGGAACGCTGTTACCTTCCCACCAAAGGTGGCCCCTATTTTTCTACTTGCATTTTTACATGCTTTCGAACTGCTAGGTTGGCAGAAGCTGGGACAAATAATGGGAGTTCACTCTGTTATGCAGCTCTTGGGATTTTGAACCACCGAACTGCTGACCTTTCTGATCGACAAACTCAGCATCTTAGCCACTGGCCACCGCATCCCTTTCAATATAGCACATAGTTGTATATTAATTATGGTTACAGGATAGTCCTTGAGTTACAACAGCAATTGCAATTTGCTTATTATTGTAAATACAAGATATGCAAGTACAGAATGCACGTATATGTGCAAGCATGGGGAAGAGCAGGAAAAGAAGGTGTGGGATGTATGTTTTTGTGTGAGCACAGAGCAGCCCAAAGAGGCTGAGAACACAGGATGGAGAAAGACGATACTGCTGGGTTGAATGAGTAAAGGAGGAATGAGGGCACAGTGCGTGAAAGAATAGAAAGTCTGGAGTAGGTTGTCAAGTGCCTGAGTTCTGTTCATGTAACCATGATGGTGCTGCAATGTCCAGAATTTTGAGGTCCAGTCATAAGTCCCTTTTTTCAGTGCCATCATAATGTAGAAAAGTAACTAAATGACTGATCATAACTTGATGATCCTCAGAAGTGGTAAAATTCAAAATTTTAAACTACCAGTTCTGTGGGCGTGGCTTGTTGGGCATGGCAGGGGAAGGATATGAAAAATCTCCATTCCCTCCCCACTCCTGGAGGAAGAATATTGCAAAATCTCCATTCCCACACTACTCTGGGGCAAGCCAGAGGTGGTATTTGCCGCTACTGGTTTATTTTATTTTATTTATTTATTTAATTAGACTTTTATACCGCCCCCTCTGCGGGTAGACTCGGGGCGGTGCACAGCAGATAAAAATACAAATAATACATACACCTGAATAAATACATTCATACCACTAAAACCAAATTAAATTAAAAACTGTGCTAAAAATTTAAGACACTACAACCCTATAAAATTAATTACTAAAATCGTGTCTAAAGTCTATACCAGGCCGGCCAGGTGGAAAAAATATGTCTTGAGCTCCCGGCGGAAGAGGTGTAGGTCTGTGATAGTGCGAATAGTCTGGTTCTCCAGAACCTGTCAGAATTTCACCCCGAACCTCAGTGAACAATGGTAATTGGATTCGACAACTCTGTCATGATCACAAAACATGACTGTTGGAAGTTGCAATGGTGTGGATCAAGAAGATGTATTGGTTGGTCCTCAAAGTTGTGGCTATTGCAGATTTCCCATATTCATGTGATTACAGTTCTGGTATTCGGCAACCAACCTACAATTACAAGAGTCACGGTGTCCCATAGTTACATGACTGCCATTGGTGACCTTCTCTGCTAGCTTCCAATAGTCAACAGTGAAGATGGTAGGTAATGACAAATGGCAATTACATGATGTTATGCCTAATGACCCTGCAAGATTTGCCTAACAAAGGCAGCTGGGACTGCTGGATTGCCATCACACAAAAAGCAAAAGTTTGGATCACATTACTATAGGGACTCTGCAACAGCTGCAGTTTTGAAGACTAGGTGTAAATCTTCTTGTTCCACACCATTGTAGTTTTGACGACTCACTGAATGAATGACTGTTAACCAAGGGCTCTCTCTATATGATTTAAATGCCTGTGTTATAGTTCCATATAGCACATAGATAAAAAGTTGCTTTGTTGAAGTATATTTTCTTTCTCTCTCTCTCTCTTGTCTCTCATACATTATACACTTCTATCAAATGTAGACTTCAGAAATTCTTGCCTTCTCCCCTAGCTTTCTAGAATAGATCAAAGTGAAGATCCCTGCAAACAACAAATAGTACAGAGGAAAGAGAAACAGAAGGTTGACCCTGAGGAGGGAATAATGGAGAGAAACCACCATTGGTTATCTGTCTCACAGTAGCACTTGTTTCTTATTTCTTATTGAAAATTAAATAAGCACGTTCACTTAGAGAGTAACTATCCAATCCAATTTACTCTGCATATTAGCAAGGCAGTATTCCAATCTGACATTTTTAAGAGCGGGTTTCTTTTTAATGATAACAAAAATAACTACTTATGCTGGCGATGTCACCTAATAAGCTTTCTCCTGAACTCTATAAATCTTAACATAGATTTGAGAGAAACACTTTAAAAAAAAAAAAAATTCAAATTGTTCAACTGTCATTCTTCGACTCATACATTTTTCTGATGCCAGTTTTCAAATATGCATTTCCCCGATGTAATGGTCCCCATAAATAAATAAATAAATCCATATGCAGTATTCAGCAATGCAATTTTTCAGGGGGGGGGGGTGTTCCTTTCAATTTTTGATCCGGCAAAAGTAAACACTCTCCAGGTTTCCTCTCATGGCAATGTCCATGATTCTTAAAAGTCTGTTAGAGCAGGGCACAGAAATCAACCCCAATTAAAACTGTGGCTACATTATTTTACATTCCTAGGGGTGAGTGACCCCTATTGAATCTATTCATTCTTGAATCTGCTTCTCAGCTCGGTTTGAAATCATTCAGATCAGTTATACATTTGCACTTTCTCTGCAAGCTGTATGGTTCCCTGTATAAATTTATGGGAGGCATTACTAACTATTACTGCTTCTCTGTCATAAGTAAATAATTACCTTTATGAAGTATTACGAGATGATGTCTTTCATGAAGAAACAAAACAAAAAACCCAATTAGATTAGTCACCTTTAAAATGTAAGACAGTAAAAATAAATGAGGATATCAATCTTGTATTGTGCTATAACTCATGTGTAATTTAATCCTATTTAAGCTTTATTCCTATATAAACAGCAAAACCAAATTCATTAATCCCATGTTTCTGCACAATTTTTTTTTCAATCAAGAAATTTAGTGACAAAGTTGAGGTTTGTCTTCTGGCATTATTATTGTGGGGGGGACAACAATTTATAGTGTACAGTTTATGAGATAATTATTGTTGTTGTTAAGAATAAAATCAGCCCCTGCAGGAGTTGTGGTACAATGAGCACCCTTGGATTCTATCCTTGTATAGTTTGACATTTGGAACATTTGTTAGTTAATGTCAGATTGTGATGAAGATAAAATAATAATAAACAACAGCAACAATATCAAGCCTTCAGAGTGGATGATTAAAAAAAATAATGGGGGTTGAAATGCACTTAACAGCTGGAATAATATCTAGGTTGGGTAACTGCATGCAAAAATTGGAAATAAAACTGAAAAACTGCTATTCATTTAAGCAACACATGGTACATAAAACAAGTCAGAGCACAGCTGGATGGACACATATATAAATATGAGTGGAATAAACAAAGAACTTTCTTTCGCGATGCAATAGGAACAGCACAGTTCTATAGAGTAATGAGAAAAAAGTAATTTGAATCTTATTAGCGACTGAAAATAATATGTGAGAGGAAAAAAATTCAGCAACTATTGGCCACAGATTGTCTGCTTCTAATGATTATTACTAAATTGCACCACACATACATATAAGCTCTCCCATGAAGACTCTGTTAAATGAAACATGCTGGATGAATAATGTAATTTTAGGATTTGTCATCATAAATCAAGAAGCTCATTAGTCCATGTTGGCTGGAGATCCTGGGATTTTATTTATTTATTTATTATTTTTATTTATTTATTTATTTATTTATTTATTTATTTATTTATTTATTTATTTATTTATTTATTTATTTATTTATTTATTTATTTAAATTTATACCCCGCCCTTCTCCACAGAGGACCCAGGGCGGCGCACAGGAAATTTAAAAAACATACAAAAATACAATAAATATAATTTAAAAAACTATTAAATAACCCCATCCTGCGCTAAAACCAAATTTTTAAAACCCAATTTAAAACTATCTTAAGTCCCCAAGGGAGGTTAGGCTAGGCCGGCTTGTTGAAACAGATATGTCTTAAGACATTGGCGGAAGAGGCGGAGGTCGGTGATGGTACGTAATTCAGGGGGTAGGTCATTCCAAAGGGCTGGCCCCGCCACAGAGAAGGCTCTTCCCCTGGGTGTCGCCAGTCGGCATTGTCCGGCCGACGGTACCCTGAGGAGGCCCTCTCTGTGGGAGCGGATTGGTCTGAGGGATGTATGGGGCAGGAGGCGGTCTCGCATATAACTAGGCCTCGAGCCATGGAGCGCTTTAAAGATGGTCGTCAAAACCTTGAAGCGCACTCGAAAGGCCACAGGAAGCCAATGCAGCTCGCGCAGGATCGGTGTTATGTGGGAGCATCTAGTGGCTCCCATAATCACCCGCGCGGCTGCGTTTTGGACTAGCTGTAGCTTTCGAGTGCACCTCAAGGGAAGCCCCATGTAGAGAGTATTACAGTAGTCGAGTCGGGACGTCACGAGTGCTTGAGTGACTGTGCGTAGGGCAGCCCGGTCCAGTAAGGGGCGCAATTGGCGCATCAGGCGAACCTGATGGAACGCCCCCCTGGCCACGGCTGCCACATGGTCCTCCATGGACAGCCGGGAATCCAGGAGGACACCCAAATTGCGCGCCCTCTCCACGGGGGCCAGTGTTTCGCCCCCAATGGCCAGAGTTGGAGTGATCTGGCTGAACCGGGGTGCCGGAAACCACAGCCACTCAGTCTTGGCAGGGTTGAGTTTGAGTTTGTTACCACCCATCCAGATCCGTACGGCTTCCAGACACCGGGACAGCACTTCGGCGGCATCGTTGGGGTGGTTTGGGGTGGATATGTACAACTGAGTGTCATCAGCGTACAGGTGGTACTCCACCCCAAAACCACGGATGATCTCACCCAGCGGCTTCATATATGTGTTGAAAAGGAGGGGCGAGAGGACCGACCCCTGAGGAACCCCACATAGGAGAGGCCTCGAGGTCGACCTCTGCCCTCCCGTCAACACATATTGCGACCGACCAGAGAGGTAGGACGAGAACCACCGCAGAACGGTGCCTCCCAGCCCCAACCCCCCCAGTCGGTGCAATAGGATACCATGGTCGATGGTATCAAAAGCCGCCGAGAGATCTAATAGGACTAGGATAGAGGAATACCCACTATCCCGCGCCCTCCAGAGATCATCAACCAACGCGACCAATGCCGTCTCGGTACTGTGACCGGGCCGGAAGCCGGACTGGCGCGGGTCTAGATAATCAACTTCCTCCAGGTGTCGCGGAAACTGTTGGGCTACCACACTCTCGACAACCTTCACTAAAAAGTGAAGGTTGGAGACCGGACGATAGTTCTCTAGTAAAGCTGGATCCAGGGACGGCTTCTTGAGGAGGGGCCTCACTACCGCCTCTTTCAAGACGGCAGGTAAGGACCCCTCACTCAAAGATGCGTTGACAATGCCCTGGAGCCAGCCTCGTGTCGTCTCCCAGGATGCCAGTACAAGCCAGGAGGGACATGGGTCCAATAAACATGTGGTCGCCCTAAGCCTCCTTGACAACCTGTCCATATCCTCGGTGGTAACAAAGTCAAACTCCTCCCAAGAAGGAGCCTCAAGACTAGTCTCGGACAGTCCCACAGGACCACTGTCGATGGAGGGTAGCTCATTCCGAATCCGAGTGATTTTCTCCTGCAGATAAATCCCAAATTCCTCTGCTCGCCCTTGCAGAGGGGCTTCCCGCGGCCTCTGGTGAAGGAGGGAGCGGGTCACCCCAAACAGGGCGGCAGGGCGATTATCTGCGGATGCAATAAGGGTGGCACAATACCCCCGTTTGGCCACTCTTATCGCCACTAAATAAGCCCTAATATGGGTTCTCACTAGTGTTCGGTCGGCTTCGGAGCGAGAGGATCTCCATCTGCTCTCTAGGCGTCTCTTGTGGCGTTTCATCCCCCGGAGCTCCTCAGTGAACCAAGGAGCCCGGGTGATTCGTCGCCGCAAGAGAGGCCGCAAGGGCGCAACTCGGTCCAAGGCCCCCGTGGCCGCACTTAACCATGCGGCCACTAGGTCCTCAGTCGAGTCGCGGGGCAGGGTCACAGGAATTGGCCCAAGCTCCCTCTGGAACCTTTCCGGGTCCATTAGAAGCCTGGGGCGGAACCATATAGGAGTGTCCGGTTCCGCCTCCCCGCGGTGGGGTGCAGCGATTGGAAAGTCCAGCCGAAGGAGAGCGTGATCCGTCCATGACAAGGGAGTAATGACTAGATCCCCTATTCCCAGATCACGGCTCCACTGTCCCGAGACAAAGTCCAATATATTGAAGTCCAATATATCTATAAGGCAACAGCCTGGGAGAGACCCAGTTAAATCCACAATTATGTTTGACAGAAATGTAATGTAAAATGGGAATCATCGTCCTTATCTTAATCTTGCCTTTGATCTTCATTTTTCTTCTTTCTTCACCCACCTACCTAGTGAAGGTACTAGTCAAGGCTAGTAAAGATTTTCTAAAACTTATTCAGCGTCTTCCTATAACCACCAAAGGCCCAGAAGGAAATAGGACAGTGATGGCTAACCTTTTTGTCCTTGTGTGTGAAATCATGTGCATGCGCATTGCACATTGCAATGCCCCCTGCCCCCTGCACATGTGTGCATGAGCACCCCACGCTCATCCCATGCATGTGTGTGATTCCCCGTGTTCCATTTTGGGCCTACATGCCTCCCTGAAGCCTCCTGAAACAAAAAAAATGGGGCACAGGGGGGCACCACATACCCCTGTGCTCCTCACTTCCCCAATACATGCACTGACAACCCCACGCGCACACACGTGTGTATGCACATCTCTTGCATGTGTGGCAGAGACCCAAATATCAGCTAGCTAGTGGGAGGTGCAGAAAAACACAGCAGCACAGAAGTATTTTCAACTACCCTTTAATTACATGCATTAAACCAGGTATGTAGAAGTCAATTTCAAAGCATCACAGAAGAGTTTCTGACAGCCAGAAAAACACAACAGCACAGATTGAAGGAGATGGTCTTACAGCATACCAGACGGTCTGTCATATTCATGTCATGAACTTTCAGATAATAAGTATTCTATTTTCCCAGGGAAAACATTACATTAATGTGATGACCCCTTGGACCAGCTCCAGCCTGCTACAATAGGAGCCTACAAGATGGAGTACATGCTCCAGAAAACAGTAAGGGGAGTGTCTTTGTTCCAACATAAACAGGCTGTGAGGAAAACCCCAATATCAATGATGTGGGTGGAGAATGTGAGACAGGATCTCTGTGGGAAACTGATCAGCCTGAAATCAGAGTGATGCAATTCCAGCCTTCCATTTTCATTCGCTTTGGAAATGTATGTATTGATCCTAGTTTTACATGTTCTCTTTCACCAGTCCCCAACTTTTACGATTTGGCAGCCATGGGGGGAAGGAGAATTGGCCGGTGCAAGTGGTGGACCGCTGCTCACACAAACATGTGCAGCAGTCTGCCACTCCTACAAGTTGAGCTCCGTGTGCGTGGCGTCAGCCTGCTACTTGTGTAAGTCAAGCTGCGTGCATGCGTGTCAGCCCGTCACTCGTGCAAGTCGAGCTGCTTTTGTAGTCTAGTTCCAAATGGGTCATGTCCCAGTAGTGTGCTGCTGCCTGAGGGTTGGGGACCCTGCTCTATTTTTATGGAGAAAATAACTAATGTAGTATATCAACATTGCAAAACACCACAATTACATAATATTTTGCCATAGAAATGTAAGGCACTTGCATCCCATAAGCCAGACTTTGCTCACTGGATCTCTATACTTCTTAGTTGTTTCTCTCCTTCTCCCTCTCCCTCCCCGCCCTCTCTTTCTTTCTCTCTTTCTCCCTCCCCACTCTCTCTTTTAAAGAAGTCATTATTCGGTTCCAAAATTTGAAACTCTGGTATAGTACTTATTTTCATCTTTAAATTTTCATTTAAAAAAAATCTTCTGTAAATTAAATGAGGCATCGAATTTTAAGACCGGCATTTAGTCATATACAAATGCAAAGAAAGAAAGAAAATTATATGTATTATTTATATATTATTTATATTATAAATTATTTATTGATCAGCTCAAAAACCTAACTAACACACACACACATAATTTTCTTTCTTTCTTTGCATTTGTATATTTATTTTAAAAAAAACTCAAGGGAGTGAACATATCTAACAAACCTGTTTTTCCCACAACTGCCCTAGGAAATGCATTGGGTTGAGAGAGTGACTGGCCCAAATTGACCAGCCAACTTTCATGACTATGGCAGGACTTGAACTCATGAACTCCTGCTTACTATCCTAGTGGCTTAAACACTAGACCAAACTATCAAAATCAAATCTCTACTTCAGACCCTACATATAATTATGTGAGAATGGAAATGACTGCAAGAGCCAGTAGACTCAGAGAACACTAATAAATTCAACCAGATCTACACATTTTTCTCTACTATTGAAACATTAGAAATGTCAAAATACAATGACTGATATTAGGAAGGAAAGACTTTTAATTTAATTTCCGTACGATCGCCATTCCACTGGATCATTGAATCAAAATCCCATATTTTCCCTGCCTTAAAATTAGTAGAACTGGTTGTTTTAGAGATAATCCGAAACTTTGGAAATGGATGTAAGACTCAATTCAAAAATTCCTCTGAATTTGTATTCTCAGTAAGCTAAAAATATAATTGGAGCCATAGCTATGAATGAATTTTAATTTTTTCCCCAAAAAATTAAATCTACCTTGTCTGTTACACCCCCACAGCAAGGGGAGGAAAGGAGGGAGGGAGGGAGGGGGGGAGAGAGAGAGAGAGAGAGAGAGAGAGAGAGAGAGAGAGAGAGAGAGAGAGAGAGAGAGAGAGAGATTGTCTTGTCTCCCTTCTCCTAACTTTTTTCCTTTTAAAAAGCTCTTTGTCAATTGATTTGTGGACACTGCCTCTTCTATATGGAAGTCTTACCAGAGTTTTTCTTTTTGTCAGATGTTTTCCAGTACGCTTGCAATCTACTACAATGTTTATTTATGATTGCTTTGTATGATTGCAATAAACAATTTCAGCTGTCTGTTGCTCCTGATTAAAAACTGTATCATTAAATAAATAAAATGATAATAATGAACTAGGCCATTTCCCTCACATTATGTATGCCTTTCATATTTCTGACACTTTGGAAGATATATGAAAGCAGATCTGCAGGAGAAGGCTAGTAAATCATCCCAAGTTAAAACTGATTCCAACTGGCTTTCAAGCAAAGCAGCCATTCTTATCGCTCGGCAATTTGGGGGGTGTTTCAGAATTTCACTTATTCAGATAAGAGGATGACTGGGGTTAAAGGAAAAAAACTGACAAAACAAAGTAAGCTCATAGAAATGAAAAGTCTCCAGCTTTCCACGAGGAACATTCTGACAGTAAACCAGGGGTCTCCAACCTTTGCAACTTTAAGTCTGAAGGACTTCAGCTCCCAGAATTCTCCAGCCAGATTTGCTGGCTGGAGAATTCTGGGAGCTGAAGTCCTTCAGACTTAAAGTTGCAAAGGTTGGAGACCCCTGCAGTAAACAAAGACTGGCATATATTGGATGAATTCACAACTTGTTTTCAGGAACTACATCAGAGAATTGCAAACCTCAAAACTGGGGCTACTTTTGATTGTTAATCTTAGAGAGAGATATAAATAGCGTGCAAAGATTTGAGCTGGGGTGTAAAGTGAGTTTCTGACTGAAGAGGTGAGCTGTGCACTTTTTAAATAAATGCACAGTGTTGTTCAATGGCTGGTACATCAGGATTGTCTTCTTTTTATGAAATGTTACATGATTGATAAAAGTTATTGGGTTTTTTTAATACAAATAAAATGATATATTGAGTGTTTCTGGGGTATGTGGCACTATAGGAGACTTGGCAAATTCCCAGCAGACAAACAGAGGGAGGGTGATAGATAGAAAGAATAGAATAAATCTTTATTACGGTCAAAGACCAGCAATACACGTTACATTTAACCATATATTAAAAAGTACTAACTTTAAGATATAATTTTAAAAATGTCAGCATTATAAGTGGAAAGTAGCATACATGTTCTCACTTTGTTCAGGTCATTTGCTGGTTTACCTAGGTGCAAAAGCGTTAAGTATGTATGTAAAAACCATGGTCCAGAAATTGTTAGAGATATGTCCAAATGATTGGTACAAGATCACAACTATCCTATAACCAATTTTTTTCTTATGGACATTGCGGAAGCACAGAATTTTGCCACTGCATGCGTAGTAGCCGGGTTCGTGTCCTGGAGGGTGATAGAAAGTTTGTATTGACATCTGTGATTCTGACAAAAAGAGAAAGCGGGTAAATAGTTACAGCAGAAATTTTCCAGTGTCATCCATGGGATATGTTTAAACATTGGGGATAATAAGCAGCTCCAAAATTGTATCTAGTATGAAAGGATACTTCACCATATTGCCAATATAGTTTGGAAATTGAACAGACAATATGTCTGTACAATTTTCTATCCACTCTGTCTTTGATACCCTACCTCAGTGATGGCTAACCTTTTTGTCCTCAATGAAAGTGTGTATGCCCGCACGACAGCGCACACGTGTGTGCCCACACCTTTAATACAAAGTGTGCATGATGCACCCCTGCAAGCAAGCCCCCTGCACGTGTGATCTGCCCCCTGCGCATGCATGCACGACCCTCTGTGAGTTCCCCATCCCTGCACATGCGCGGACAACCCTTGTGCCCCATTTTGGGCCTAGCAGGCCACCCTGAGGGCTCCTAGGATCAAAAATGGGGCACAAGGGCAGTGCCCCCCTGCACTGCCTTTTCCCTTGTGCATGTGCACGCTGTTACAGGTGTTATGTTGGCCTTGTATGCAGATTTATTCCTCTCTAGAATTCATCTCCATTGTTCAGTGAAGCATGTCCTGCCTCTCTAGGATTTATTTCTATCTGCTCCTGTGCAGCACTTCCTGTTCCTGTTGGATGCATATAGTTATTTATTTTTTAATTTAATTTTATTAAATTTATACCCTGCCCTTCTCCAAACGGACCCAGGGCGGCGCACAGGAATATTAAAATACATACAAAAACACACAAAAATTTTTAAAAACTTATTTGATAAAAAACCCTGCGCTAAAACCAGATTAAAATTCCCAAAATTTAAAACTATCTAAAAGTCATTTTGGAGGTTACGCTAGGCTGGCAAGATGAAACAAATGTGTCTTTAAGCACTTACAGAAGAGGCGGAGGTCGGAGATGGTGCGAAGTTCAGGGCGTAAGTCGTTCCAAAGGGCTGGGCCCGCCACAGAGAAGGCTCTCCCCCTGGGTGTCGCCAGTCGGCATTGTCCGGCCGACGACACCCTGAGAAGGCCCTCTCTGTGGGAGCGTATCGGTCTTAGGGATGTATGGGGCAGGAGACAGTCTCGCATGTAACTAGGTCCCGAGCCATGGAGCACTTTGAAGATGGTCGTCAGAACCTTGAAGCGAACCACAGGGAGCCAGTGCAGCTCGCGCAGGATCGGTGTTATATGGGAGTGTCTAGGCGCTCCCGTAATCACCCGCGCGGCTGCATTCTGGACTAACTGCAGCTTTCGAGTGTACCTCAAGGGAAGCCCCATGTAGAGAGCATTACAGTAGTCGAGTCGAGACGTCACGAGTGCTTGAGTGACTGTGCGAAGGGCATCCCGATCCAGTAAGGGGTGCAATTGGCGCATCAGGCGTACCTGATGGAACGCCCCCTGGCCACGGCCGCCACATGGTCCTCCATGGACAGCCGGGAATCCAGGAGGACACCCAAATTGTGCGCCCTCTCCACGGGGGCCGGTGTTTCGCCCCCAATGGCCAGAGTTGGAGTAATCTGGCTTAACCGGGGTGCCGGAAGCCACAGCCACTCAGTCTTGGACGGGTTGAGCCTGAGTTTGTCACTACCCATCCAGATCCGTATGGCCTCCAAACACCGGGACATCACCTCGGCGGCATCGTTGGGGTGGTCTGGGGTGGATATGTACAGCTGAGTATCATCAGCGTACAGATGATATCCCACCCCAAAACTACGGATGATCTCGCCCAGCGGCTTCATATATGTGTTGAATAGTAGGGGCGAGAGGACCGACCCCCGAGGAACCCCACATACAAAGGGTCTCGAGGCCGACCTCTGCCCCCCTGCCAACACATATTGCAACCAACCAGAGAGGTAGGACGAGAACCACTGCAGAACGGTGCCACCCAACCCCCCCCAGTCGGCACAATAGGATACCATGGTCAATGGTATCAAAAGCCGCTGAGAGGTCTAATAGGACTAGGATAGAGGAATGTCCTCTATCCCACGCCCTCCAGAGATCATCAACCAACGCAACCAATGCCGTCTCGGTGCTGTGACTGGGTCGGAAGCCGGACTGGCGCGGGTCCAGATAATCAACTTCCTCCAAGTGTCGCGGAAACTGTTATATTCTCGATGGCTTGTATAGTGTTTTAACTACATTTTGATTAAACAACACATACTGCAGAGACCCAAAAATCAGCTGGCCGGCGGGAGGGATTGCACATACGCTGGGGTGATGGCTCATGTGCCACAGAGAGGCCTCCGCATGCCATAGGTTCACCATCATGGCCCTACCTTCTTTCTTCTTTTTCTGGTAAAAAATCAGCAAAAGAGAACAAGGATGGAGTCTGAGACAACAGACACAGTATTTGGGATTAAATTCAAAAGGATCCCAGATATCCATGGAGTGAAAATACAGTAGACCCTGTTATGTGAAATCTCCTAGTACCCTTCCTTTTCTGTGCAAGTAGTCATCCCCTAAGCATGTATTTGTAAAGGCAGAATAACCCCCCCCCAAAAAAGCAAGCAATATAATAGTTGTATTTTTAAAGAAGTACACAGGATAGAAATAGTTACAAGTAGACAAGGTGGAGGAGGGAGGAAGGGAAGTGTCTGAAAATGGCAACCACAATCACATGATCAAAGCTATACTTCTTTTTTCCATGTGGTTGTGATGAAGAGATTCTATTATACAGTCACAATGACATTTTAACTTTTTAGACAACCCTTGGATGCTCTTGGGCGCAAAACTCTAACATAAGTTACATATTCTTCCACAAAAGTAAATAAAAATAAAAATGAGTAATACATGATAATTGGCAGGCAAATTTAGACTGATCTCTGCATCTCCAGGTGATCAGCACAGATGAATGTAGAAATTCTTTTTAGTTGTAGCTTCGAATTACTTCTGAAAATTTTTGTGGATAACAGGATGGTCCACCAATGATTTCTGCCTTAGTGCTTGCAAATGAGGCATGGCAGAAATATGCATTCAAATCCATTCTTTGTATAACTTGTACAAGACATAAATATCTTCGAGACTGCCCACAACAACTTTTTTTTTTAAGTAATTGCAATTTTTTTTTGTTTTTATAGTAGTATTTTAGCTTAAGGTAATCCCAGATACTGATGAACCTTGTGAGTTTGCACATGCACTGAACCATAAACCCAGTGATGTAATTCAGCCAGTTTGCAATACTTCGGGAGAACTGGTTGTTAACTTTCTGAGCAGTTTGATGAACTAGTTGTTGGAAGAAATCATTAGGACAGAGAACCGGTTGTTACATTATTTGAATCCTACCACTGCATAAACCATAATGCTTTATACCAGATGAAAACGTCATGTTTCAGTGTAACAAGAAGAGTAAACCCATCTGTAGAATCCAACACAATATAAGATCTGAAAGTGAACTGTAGATCAGGCATTGTTGAAACCCCTAGTTGAAAGGACAGCAGCTATAAAGATGCCATACAAGATGTTATGTATTGAATATATAAGTTGCGCTAAACCCTGCTAAAGTGAAACTAGCGTTTAGATGATCGTGTTAACTTCTACTGTTTTAGAGGGAAACAGAGCATTCATATTTGGGTGGGCTTTTTCAAGTATTATGATTGATTAAGGCCCTTTGGGCCGAGTATAAATTACAGGGGTTTGCCTGCAGTTCCTCAATTCCAGTTTTGAGTTAATAAATGCTGTTGTATTTATACTGGTCTGTTCTTGCCTACTAAAGCCCATTATACAATATAAGAAACTAAAATGGACTGGAAAGATTTTGCCTGTCTCCTCCTACATCTCTGCAAATCATATCCCACTGTTGATCTATCCACCAAAAATCCACATTTCTCAGGATTGTGCTTCCTACTGAACATCACATTCAGCTGTCAGTTCCCACAGATACTTCCACTGTAGCTCCAAGCATGACTCATGTTTTGAAATAGCTCTTCTCCCAGCTGCCCCACCATCCCACTTCTGGATATCAAACACAGTCCCGGGGTTTAAAATTTTTGTCACAGTGTAAGCTATTTCTTTTTAATGTGCAGTAACTAGTGTTTTTTTTTATTAAAAAAACAGGAATGGATGAATATACACAAACAGGAAAGCTTTTGATTATGCGTACAAGTACAAAATTAGTAAAAGGGTTAGAAATTGCTGTAAGCTTGTGGAATTCCATTGTTTTCCCCAAAAATAATTCCATCTATTTTAACTTTTTTTTTCATGTATAATTCCAATGGCAACAGTTCTTCCTTTGATTGTCAACTGCCTTAATTGAAAGGTGTGGTACAGTGTCTGTTTTGACCGTTATGCTTATATCTTTTGTTTCAAACCCCAAGTGTTGGCTTTCCTGTCTGGCCTTCCTTAGTATTTTCTGTTTTGGTGATGTGATGACAGACTTACAGTGTGTTTCCTTGTGTGTATGGTAACAGATGTTTATGTGAATAACAGACTTTTTTATGAAGGCATACACTTTATAGCCAAATACTAATTAAAAATAATTGCATGTAAGCATTTTTGTTTATTCCCTGTTGTGCATCTTTAATCATTTGAAATCACCTGCAGTTGAAAATTGAGGCAAAGATTTGATACTGCAATTATAAGAGGCCATCTGACTCCAGACAAGGGGGGGGGGGGAGAGGAAAAAGAAGAGTAATTTGAAAAACAATTATAATTTTTTTTCAAAAAAAAGGTGGTAGTATCAGATCTTACTAATTTTTCTTTCATAATGGATCAGAAATATTGTTGTCTGAAACTATTAGGAATTTAAGGCCAGACTCTCTTCATGCTTACTTGGGCGTAAGTTCCAGTAAACTCAAAGAGACTTATTACTGAATAGCTATCCATAGGGCTGCACTGTAGGTAGCTGTATTTTCAAAAAGATAATGAATTATATTCTGAACAGAGCATATTCTGTGCACTAATAATTGCATTGCAAAACCTTTTGATTATGTGCATATTTAGTTCAGAGCTGAGATTATGTGCATATTTAGTTCAAAGCTGAGATAGGTTGTTTTCACTGAAGTCTCTTATTACAACAATTAAAGTGAAGGTAAGGGCATTTAAGAATAAGCCATCCTTTCTATATTTATGGACATAAATAATATTCAGAAGGAAAAAATAAGTGAGCTGCCCCCCTATATCAGAAGAATTTGATTACTGATTTATCTCCAAAAGTTTTGGTTGGTGACTAAAGTTGTGATCAGACACAGAAGAGGTAGAACATAAACCAACGCATGTGGTTGTGATCTGGTTTTAATTACAAAATGTAATCTTATTTTTAATCCATCTGCTTCCATTATTTTATTTGCATTTCAGCTTGGAGTTGTGCAGCTGCTTTATCACATTTAGATTCATTTAAGATTATCTTCAATGCTGGCTTTAATGAAGTTCCATAACTCTAGAATTATTCTTTGATGGAATATTCACTAAACAGCCATTAAGCCTAATTCTCTTACTACTTTGTTATTTTATGCCCCTTCTTTTCAGGCAGAAGTGTCCTCCTTTCATCTTGATCAGATGCACCAAAGATGCTTGTTTTTACTGCGCAAAGCAGGCAAAGGTATCACAAGAAATGGGAATTAAATGTCTCAGATTTCTTCCTCTTAGCTAAATAAGAAATCACTGACATGTTCTAAAGCAGTGCTTCTCAACCCTGGCAACTTTAAGATTTGTGGACTTCAACCCCCAGAATTACCTTGTTCTGAGAAACAATTCCACATCATCTACATGATAGTACAAAGAATCAAACAACAGTCTAATCAAGGAACGTCTAAGGATATTCCCATCAACACTGACAGGTCAAGCCACTTATATATAGAAAGCAAGCTGACTTCCTTCTAGCACTGATGATGTTACCTACTTGGGTAATTCAAGGTGTGCAAGAAAATCACCAAGTGCCCCACAGTTCAACCCTGAGCTACAAATATTCTCTTATATTAGTACACAATTTCTTCTGGCAGAAAAAGGATCTAAATATGTACTTAATTCTAATATACAATGCTGTAATGTGACACTTAGCATGCAGAAAGTGAGGTCCAATCAAACTACAAGCTCAACTTCAATTTCTAATTCACTGGGAAACATTTCTCAGACCAACCAGTCTCATAACCACACTATCCAATTAATAATTATCACTATGAATAAAAAAATCCAAAAATAGATAATAAATACCAACTCCCTAAATTCAAAATTCTGGCAAATATGATATTGTCACCAGGAGTAGGTTGCTGCTAGTGTTATTGCTGGTTCGCATTATGAGTGCTTTGCTGGTGCAAACTGGTAGCAACCTACCTCTGATTGTCACTTAATTTAAATAGCTATATAAAATGATAACATAATTCATGATTGGAATACTGTTCTTGATTGGTTAAGGTCAGTCATGTGACCACTAATCCAGGAAGACAAAACTCAGTGATCATTGCAAGGGGAAATTAAAGTAGTTGCAATAACGTTTAGAAATAAGAATAAAAGCATTAAGTGCTTCGATTATTTTAAAATATTGACAGAACAAAATGGGTGATGTCAGAGGGAGGAACTATTTGTAGCCACTCACTCCATCCCCTTTCATTTGTTCTGAAAATTGATAGCTGACAGTGTTTGGTACAGTTCCCAATTTAATAAAGTTCACTTTTTGGTTATTCCAGTTCCAACATGCTTGTACATGTAGAAAAGAGCAATAACAAGACAAAATGTGTTTATGATTTTCTTTTGGAACCTTATCCCTAAGCAAGCAATTGGCATGTTGGGAAAAAGGTGCTACAACGAGTGGCAGAAGGGAGAAAAAAGTGGAACATCATGAACTTTCTGTGAATACGTCCATTATCATTTCAGATGGAAAAGGACCAAATTTTGTTGACTTTGGCTTAAGCATGGAGGAATGCTCTGTGAAGTGTTGTTTTTCTTTAGACACAATAACAAAGTTAAGTCCTGAGGTTGGGTGCTTTTTTTTGGGCTATGTGAAATAAAAGTATGATTGGCTAGGAGAAAGGGTTATCTTTGCCAAGTTTATACTATTTGTTTTGATAAGCATGCTGTTTGAGTCCCAGTTTGGCAAGGCAGATCTCATAATCATGACTTTCAAGAACTCATTATTGTCAAGAAATGACTGATCATGTGGAAAAAAAATATTCTAACCAAATATATATTTTAATGATATTGCTTTAAGATTAGGTCTCATATGGCAACTACCCAATATGTAGGAGATCTGTATATTTACTATTAAAATCCTCCCATAATATTTGTAAGGAGAAGATCCCAATTCTGTCGCTGGGCTAAATGAAAAGCATCTTTTGAATGTTTATATATATTTAAACACAAAGATGATTATGCCAGAGTACGGCTGCTTTTACATATGTTAGACCAGATTAATGTAGAGTTGATCAGGTATTTGTTCTTTAGATTGTAGGAACAGTCCATGTTTTAAGCCTTATTGGTTCAGCATAGTGTTTTGTGAAAACAATAAAAGTTACTGTTTTTTTAAACATTTTTTAAAATCCACAGCTTGTGACTTGGAGAAGTTATTTTGAATTCTTCTCTCAAGGGAATTAAATTTGTTCCAAGTTGGAAAAAAAACTTAGAGGAAAAATTTAACAGAGAAATGCAACTCTATGCAGTCCTGGCTATACTTAAATTTATCCAGAGGTATGTCTCATGGAAAATAGTAATTTTCAGTCTAAACTCTGACCCAGCCAAATTCTTAAAAACCTGAATTTCTCCCTGCTCCCCCAACTTTCTCACATATTAAATGCTAGTTTTGGCTGTTCATCAAAATTGCACTGAGAACATCAAACCCATAACCTTATATGACAACCAGCATGGATTTTTTTTTTTTTAAAAACAACCCACTACTGCAGCTCTAAATATTTAAAAATGATTCTTTTTCCCCAGACGTGAAATGCAAAATATTTTAAACAGTTGAAAGTTGGTGATTATTATTTGGGGGAGTTTTAAATCCTGTTTTCCTTTATGCCATTGTAGAACATGATAAACATTTTAATGAGTTCTCCAAAAATATCTAAATATCAACTATCTAACCAACTCCAGAGCTTCAGCACTTTCTTATATGAATTATTCAGGTCAGACCTGACAAGGATACTCAAACTCTCTGAACCTCTTTCTGACAATAGACTTGAAAATGAGCAGCCTTCAAAGTTTTAATATTAACTCACAAATTAATCTACCCACAAGATGGATGGAACCATATAAAACAAACAAACAAACAAACAAGCACTGATCAGAAATGAAATTCCCAGCCACCTCTTGATTTGTCATCACCAGCCTTTGGTCCTGACCCTGGGCTACCCAATGGCTGTTTCATATCTCTTTTCATTGTTGTGAAGCCTCAAGTTCTGCTTGTGCAGAATTCTCTGCTTTCCTGCTGCTTCGGAGGCCTACAGCTTTTATTCAAGGGCCTTGACAAGCGATTCTCTCTGGTGCTTATACTATTGCTGCTGTGATGGCCTGCAGTCTTTTCCCTTCAACATTGATCCACAGGTTGCAACCTCTGTCTCTCCCACAGCTTTTCTGTTTCCATTCCCTGTATCTCACAGGCTGTAACGGCTGTGGTTTCCACTCTTTCTGATTCGCTTAGTTTTGTTTTGGTGGCCTGCAGCAGGTTCCTTGTTTCTTGCTATTCTGATGGCACTGTTCATGATTGCTATATTACTGGGGCTGATCACCATCTCCTTCCCTCTCATTCCTATTAGAAAATGGAGTCTGGGTGATCTTGGGCCAAACACTTAGTCCCAGACTTAAGAGAAAGTCAATGGCAAGCCATTTCTGAAAAAACTTGCCCAGAAAATTGCAGGGACTAGTTCAATAAGTCCCAGGAGTCAACTCTGACTCAATGGAGTAACAACAATAACAACAGCAATAATAATAAGTGCCTTGGGTACAATCCTAAAACAATTGGAGCATCTGCTTGAGCACCATTGGCATTGACAAATTAGTCATCAGTCAATTCCAAAAGACAGCTTTACCTGGAACAGCTTCCACCTTGCAACGATATCTATAGCACCATCAAACATCCATACCTCTCCCTAAAGTCCTTGGTAGGGACTCTTCATAGGTAGACAAAAATGCCAAACCTAGTCCGAACATCAGGCTGACTGTGTAATGATCAATAACAACAACAACGGCAAAATTGTTGAAAATGATAAAATACAGTTTAAAAATAAAGATTTGATTAAAAATAGTAACATCAAAAGAAGACACAAGTATTTAGGAATTTTGGAAGTTTCTGATGGTGGTGCAGGGGTTACAATGCAGTATTTGCAGGATAATGCTGCTGACTGCCAGGAGTTCAATTCTTACTGGCTCAAGGTTGACTCAGCCTTCCATCCTTGCGAGGTGAGTAAAATGAGGCTCCAGATTGTTGGGGTCAATATGCTGGCTCTGTAGACCACTTAGAGAGGTCTGTAAAGCACTGTGAAGCTGTGTATAAGTGCTATCGCTATTACAGAATCAAGTCAAGGAAACTATTTCTGCCTGATATATCAAATAATAATAATAATAATAATAATAATTTTATTTCTAACCCGCTCTCTCTCCCCGAAGGGACTCGAGGCGGGGCACAGGGAAATTAAAACAATAAAAACAACAAAATACAAAAATAAGAACAATAAATATAAGATAAAAACAAATTAAACAGTTAATCCTGCGCTAAAATCTCCCAATTAATTACTAAAAATTCACCCTAACCATAAAAGAGACTACCCTAGGCCGGCTAAGCGAAAAAGATGTGTTTTTAATTTTAGGCGGAAGGAGCGGAGGTCCGTGGTTGTTCTAATGTCGGGGGGAAGGTCGTTCCAGAGGGCTGGGCCCGCCACAGAGAAGGCCCTTCCCCTGGGCGTCGCCCGCTGACAGAGTCTAGTGGACGGCACCCGGAGAAGTCCCTCTCTATGGGAGCGGATCGGCCGTGAGGATGTATGGGGCAGGATCCGATCCCGCAGATAGCTAGGTCCCGAGCCATGGAGCGCTTTAAAGATGACAACTAACACAACTAAATGAGTATGGAAAATTGTAAAATGAAAGCTAAATATGGAAACATCATTAAAACACTTAACACCTAGACAGTCCCTATTATTTGATATACAGCAAGAAGTTAACTGGACTCAGATGGAACTTAATAACTTGGATGAGAAGACAAGAAAATTAATGTCAGTGCACTATGTTTTGTACCCAAAAGGTTATATTGATGGTCAGTATTTGCCAAGAGCTGAAGAGGGAGGAGGACTCCTACAGGTGAAAAAAACTATGGAGGAAAAAGACCATGGCTTGAATGATTACATCAAGAAAAGCCTAGGGCCCTTGCTAAAGGAAGTCAATCAAGGAAAGCCCCTGAAAACAAGAAAGGTGAAGGCTGACTATAGAAAAGAAGCAATTGAAAACCAATTTGTTAATTGGAAAAACAAGCCGATGCATGATCAATATTTGAAGGATATAGATGGAAAAGATGATAAAAAACCCCACATGGAATTGGTTAAGATCCAGAGCATTACAGAAAGAAACTGCCCAAAACCAACACAGTGAAATTCAATTGAGTTCAATCTTTTATTTATTTGCAACTAATGGAGAGAATCTTGCTAAACCAGAACTATAACTTTTAAACTTACTAAGTATATCCTGAGAGATTCCAATGGTGAATCACCCTGAACCTCTTCCCCCCTTTCCCTCCAGGACTCCTGTCTCCTAATCTGGACCTCCCTCTGGGAAAGCTGTGTTGGCAAACGTCTCCCCATTACTCCTTCAGGTGCACATAAACATCACAGCAGCTGAAGGTTTTAAAGATTAGCATCTCAAGACCAATCTTTGCCAATTCAACATGTAACAAATCAGTGGTGGGTTTCAAATTTTTTAGAACCTACTCTGTAGGTGTGGCCTATTTTGTGGGTGTGGCTTGGCAGTCATGTGACAGGGTGGGAGTGGCCACCTTTTAAAATGTGGTGAAACTCATTTAACAACGCTCTTGCTTAGCAACCAAAATTTTGGACTCAATTGTGATGATAAATTCATTCATTCTTTCTTTCTTTCTTTCTTTCTTTCTTTCTTTCCTTTCTTCCTTCCTTTCCTTTCCGTTGGGTCACTGGCAGCGGTGGGCCAGATTTACTTCCAGGTACGCCGGTGGAACCCACTCTCACTGGTTCTTTAAATTTCACCAACCGGCTCTCGCGAGTAGGTGCGAGTCTGCAGAAACCCACCACTGTAACAAATGTTCAAATATAGCATTTATAATGAAAAGGATAGAACAATTGATTATTTGATTGGTGACTGGCAGGAAAATTTCACAAACTGACTACAAGCAACATCATGCCTGGGTTGTCAACATTATTCATTAGAAACTTCACTAGAAATTTGGATTTGAATGTAGGAGTAGAACAATATTGGAACAATAAAGTCAGAAGGTTTTGAAAAATGACCAGGATAAGTTTTGATAAGGCTTTAAGAATAAACCCAACAGGCATCTTGTTCATAACATATCTGATATAACAGTTATTAGAAAGATGAACATCACATTCATGGATGTTGCTATGCTGGGTGATGCTAGGATTGAGGAAAAACAATTGGAAAAAAATAGCAAAATACCAAGATTTGCAGATTGAAATGGAACACTTATGTAAAAAGTAATTCATTCTTATACCAATTGCGATTGGAGCATGCAGAGCGATACCTAAATAATTCCCTTGATATTGGGAAATGTTGAATTTATCGGACTTAAACACTCGAATTTTACAAAAAATACCCTACTTGCTTTCCATTAATGATATCTTCAGGAATCATCTTAATAATTCAAATATCCTTGATTTGGACTTGAATTATTAAGTTTTCACCAGTCTTTGACTATGAATCTAATTATAGTGGTAATAATAATAATAATTATTATTATTATTTCAGAAACTGACTACCTGCAATGCCATGACCGCGTTGCTAAGATCATTCACTGGAAATTGTGCCAGAAGTTTGGATTTGAGTACAGCAAAAACCACTGGGAACATTAGGTTGAGAAAGTTTTAGAGAATGAAAAAATCAAGATCTTGTGGGACTTCAGAATTTAGACTGACAGGCACTTGGCCTACAACACACCTGACATAACAATAGTTGAAAGAAAAAAGTATGGTTCATTGACATTGCAATACCTGGCGATGCACGAATTGAAAATAAGCAGCAAGAAAAAATCACAAAGTACCGGGACTTGCAAATTGAAGTTGAGCGACTGTGGAAAAAGAAATCGTGTGTTGTCCTGATTGTAATTGGAGGCCTTGGAGCAATACCTAAAGGGCTACCTTGCTATTTAGAAATTCTAAATTTACCGGACTTGAACATTCTCATTCTAACAAAAACCACCCTACTTGGAACAGCTTATATCCTCCGACATTACCTTTACAGTTCCTAGGTCCTTGGTTAGGACTCGAGCTGTTGAGCTACCAACCAGCCCCAAAGGCTGCGAATCTCACCAAAGATTAACCACAGAATAATAATAATAATAATAATAATAATAATAATAATAATAATAATA
Organism: Rhabdophis nuchalis; assembly: GCA_039707465.1. NCBI lineage: Eukaryota > Metazoa > Chordata > Lepidosauria > Squamata > Natricidae > Rhabdophis > Rhabdophis nuchalis. The sequence continues at coordinate 72,819,608 of CM077645.1, forward strand.
ATAATAATAATAATAATAATAATAATAATAATGTTTAGTTGTTCAGTCATTAACAAGAAATATTGGCAAGAAGTATAACTATCCTTGAGGAATCATTACATATAGTCTGAAACACTAAAGTGTGTTTCAAGTGAAAATGTTCTTGGGTCTAGTTGTTCTAGTGTGCAGTGCTCTACAATGTCATTTTGAGGGTAGGAGTTGAAACAATTTATGTCCAGGATGGGAGGGGTGTGTAAATATTTTCACAGCTCTTTTTGACGCATGCAGTATATACCGGTAGGTCTTCAATGGAAGGCGGATTGGTAGTAATTGTTTTTTCTCAAGTACTAATTATCCTCTGAAGTCTATGTCTGTCTTCTTGGGTTGCAGAACCAAACCAGACAGTTATAGAGGTGCAGATGATAGAATCAATAATTCCTCTGTAGAACTGTATCAGCAGCTCCTTGGGCAGTTTGAGCTTTCTGAATTGGCGCAGAAAGAACATTCTTTGATGTGCTTTTTTGATGACGCTTTTGATTTTAGATGTCCATTTAAGATCTTGAGAGGGAAATTTGAAGGTCTCTACTGTTGATACAAGGCTGCCCAAGACATTTTGTTACCTGACTCAAGAGAAAGTTACATGCCTCTCCATTCCATATCAAAATCTGACTGGATTGGCTGCTGGATCATTCTTTCAATGGTGCCAAAGATTTCCACTTTCATGAAACAGTCATGTGATTTAGGAGATATCATTCAGTCTCTGTAATATCTATAGGACTCTCCTGCAATAAGAGATCACTAGATAGCTACAATAGCCATACCATTATACGGTATCTATCGCTGACATCTGTACAGCTGTTTCATCCTATTTGGGAAGAGAAGATATTTGAGACCTCATTAGCAGGCAACCCAGACCCTAGGGCACCCAAATGTTTTCTTCAATGGCTCCGAAAGAGCCTCCAAAATTTTAAAACGTAAAAACTGAAGTCCTAGAATAGGGTTAATTTCACTAAAATCTCAAAGAACCAGCCTCCAAACCCGAAGAGGAAATCAGGAAAATGCTGCCCTGGCCTATGTATGACAGAGACACATCTATTTCCCATTATATTTGTATGTGCCTTTGCCCCTGCTCTTCCCAATGTTGAGCTTCAGCCATCAAAAAGTTGACAATCCCTACTCTTCATAACAGTATGGAGTGTTCTGGTTATATAGTTCTCCTTGTAGCACCACATCAAATCTTCACAATTGAACTATTAACTCAGGAACACTGATTGTGCCACCTTCTGCATCCTGAAATAAATAAATAAATATAAATAAATAAGATTTCTAGTAAACCAAAACCAAATTCTCATGGTGGGAGTTCTTAAAGTCTCTGCTCCTCTCAGGACCACAGTACTGTATATTTACACAAAGAGGGTGCTTAAAGGAATCTGTGTTCTCCAGATCTGAGCACTTTCTCATGGAAGCTGAAAGGTGAAAAGGCCACTTGATGGTTGCAGCAAAGGCTTCAGCTGATGATACAGACCCGTTGAGCTCTTTGACCTCAACAAAGGAATGGAAGGAGCTCTGCTTTTAGCCTTACAATTTGTGATTCAGCTTTTCAGCACTCTTGCCACTTACCACATTTTTCAAGGTCACCTTCTAACATAGTATCCCCATTTCTCAAATCAATAAAAGGAACATCACACTCTTTTCAGAAAAGAAAAGAAATTCAGAATCAAGCTACATAGCGTAAAGTGGCATCTCATCGTTTCAGTTAAAGACTAAGTTCGGTTCTTGTAATTAGCATCAGACACCAGCTGAGGAGAAGATCGCAGTCTAAAGTGAGGTCAGCAAAGCAAAGTGAAGCAATGCATAATCAGAAATCGTAGAATCTCATTGATTTCTGTTTTAAGTTAAGCCACCTAGTGCAACATAAGGCAGCTGGTAGGATTGGGATCTGAGTCCCTTCGGGGAGATAGGGCGGTATATAAATATGATAAATAAATAAATAAATAAAATCAGCAACTGAAAAGTAAGACGTTGCTTTATTCAAATTCTCATCTTATTTTCTTCTTACTTAATCAAAAATGCCATCAATGGGGCAAATGTTGAGATAAGGTGTGTCTGCTGGTGTATTCCATTTGATAATGGATTACAAATGGCATGGAAATCCACACCCTATAACCCGTGTCATATTCAGACTGCATTCAGAATTCTACACAAGCTTACAAAGGAGCAAGTCCTATCCAATTCAATGGACCTAATGCCTAATTAGACATGCATAGGATTGCACTGGAAAGCTCCCAAAAGGTGGATATTGAAAGAGGTGGTTTGCAATAAGTAGACTTAGCTAAGGAAAACTACACTACAGGGATAACGTCCAACCAACTGACAACTATGTTTCATTTAAACCATTATGTAGAACTGTGAGGAATCAACTCTCTAAAGTCAAATTAACAAACAATTTAGCTTAGGGCACTTTAACCAAGTAAATAATAGATACAAAAAGTTTGACTGAAGTCTTTGAAACACGCCATACCTGGCCGAACCCTTGGCAAAAGTATGGATAAATGTGTACCAGTTCGGATTTTTTGGTGATAAATTTATAAATCACCCAAGGATATTTCAATGTCTTTCTGACCCTGATAATCCATTTATGCTTTCTTTTCCCTCCTTTCTGAGTCTTATCAAATAAAGTTATTCTAGTCTACCATCTGCTCTTACCACTTGTCCAAATAATGTGGATTTCTCCTTGCTTATCATTATCTCAATGGAGCAGTCAGACTATTTCTTCCAGGAACAATTGGTTGATTCATTTGGTAAACCATGATTCTAACTCTTCTTTACGGAGTTCTTCTTTATATTAGCTAACTAAGTGACATTTTTTTTCATATCCTAGATTTTTTTTCTACTTTCCTACTTTAGTACTAATTTAGGACAATTATTGAAAGCAAAGAAAATAATTCTTTTCACAAAACCCAACTGCATTTTTGCATTTTTTTAAAGTCCAGATCTTCCTGTAGTTTTAGGTTTATTTATTTCTCAAACTTTTGAAAATTCCCCCATTAATATTATTACAAACTTTCCAACTGCAAGTAGTCTTCCCTGCAGCTTACCATCAAACTCTTCAGTTTCTTTCATCATTGCAGATTCAGATGCATTACTGCAAATGCAGAAGTATATACAGGTAGTCCTTGCCTTACAACAGTTCATTTAATGACTATTCAAAGTTATAATACCCCTGAAAAAGTGATTTATGACTGAAAAAGTGATTTATGACCATTTTTTCATGCTTGTGACCTTTGCAGCATCCCCATGGTCGCATGATTTACATTTGGATGCTTGACAACTGGCTTATATTTATGATAGTTGCAGTGTCCTAGGGCCAGGTGATCAACTTTTGCGACCTTCTAACAAACAAAGTCAATGGAGAATCCAGATTCACTTACCAACCATGTTACTAATTTAACTGCAGTGCTTCACTTAACACGTGGCAAGAAAAGTCATAAAATGAGGCAAAACCCACTTAACACAATTCTAATTTAGCAACATAAATTCTGGGTTCAATTGTGGTTGTAAGTCGAAGGCTACCTGTACTATTAAAATCTTGTTATTCACTCAGAAAGCACTAATTTGGATAGAAATTACATTGTTTATGGAGTTAGATCTACGTAGATCTAATATTGCCAAGTATCTCTGCCCCATATTCTTTTGTGTTTCCATGCCCTCGATAGCATATGTCATACAATTATAGTATAGTGATGCAATTTAAAATAGCCTGTTCTAGGCTGCTTAATTTTTTCTTATTCCTAAAATATATTTTATTTCTGTGGAGAGATCAATTGCTTCGATCTGAGCATATTATAATGGATACTTTTCACAGTAACTAGAGCAGGTGTGTCAAACTCATGTCATCATGGCAATGTCACGTGATATATCGGGACTTTTCCTCCCTTTGCTAAACCGGACATGAGGGTGTCTAGCACATGAGGCATCCGGTCCACGGGTAAGATGTTTGAACTAGATAGAATAACTGACTGGGTGAGGAGGGAGTGTCTCCGCATCCAATACTTACTGTAAATTTAGCTAAATAATTCGACCCAACTATTGATTACTCTTAACTTCATTTCTCCCATTCTGATGGTAATAAAAATGTGACCCTTTAAAATGTTTAATTATAGAAACAATATAAAGTTGGATTATTTGTAAGTACTGTGCCCTAAAGTCTTCCAGTTTCTTACTTTCTTCCGTACAACATTACAACAATAATGGTTTTTGTGGCAGTGAGAAATGAATTGAAAAATTCATTTCAAAAAAGATCACTTTCCTAAAATTATTATTTTACAGCAAGCATGTCTAATGCCTCTTAATTGGAAAAAAGAGGTCAAAGCATGAAGGTCATAGACCATAAATTTATCTAACAATTTGGATTTTATTTTCTAAGCAGCTTACAAAGATTGGTAAAATCAGTTATGATTAATAACATTTTATATTGCTGGCACTCAGCTAGGTGGCAACCAGGGGTAGGATTCTACCAGTGTAACAACCAGTTCACTGCGTGCATGTGTAATTCATTGCAAAACAGCTCTAAAAGTTACCTTCTACTGAAGCCCCAGTGAGTAAAACAACTGAGGCATAGCAATTGCTCTGCCTATCAACTGGGCTTCAAACACAGGAAATAAAGGACAGGAGGAGCAGGTCGGGCCCAGTTGATTGTCGGAGCAAACCAGTTTGCTTCCAGCTGATTGTTGAAGCTACCAGTTCACCCGAACCAGTCCGAACTGGTAGGATCCCATCTCTGGTGGCAACCTAGCCAAATTCAGTCAAATTTAAATTGTTCAGCAGGATTGGCTCTCTTACTTGCTTGGGAAATCCCAAAGTAGTAGGCCAGATTGGGAAATTAAAAAAAAAAACCAAAGACTTGTGCTAAGCGTTAACCACTTCCATACTGTTGCCAAGAAAAAAATGGATGACTTAAAGCAGGGGTCCCCAACCCCCGGGACGCAGACCGGTGCCGGTCCGTGGCTTGATAGGAACTGGGCCACAGTGAGCGTCACAACTCTTAGAAAGGGCCAGAGAGGAGGAGGAGGGAGGAGGGGGCAGCCCCCTGGGCAGAGCGCGCACCGGGGGTGGGAGAGCACAGATGCGGCCGCTCTTGCCTTTGGGGGACCCGAGAGGGGCAAGTGAGCTGACTCACACACACACACCGTGCGCGCATGCGCTGTCTGTCCCCCCTCCCCTCACTCCTCCTCTACGCCGGCCGAGCCATGGCCACCAGTCCGCGGAATTTTTTTAATATGAAACCGGTCCCTGGTGCCAAAAAGGTTGGGGACCCCTGACTTAAAGGATGCTTTACTTTTTATATATTATTGGAAAGTTGTGGTTGTGACTGTTTTTCTGATAAGAAAGAATTGTTGCATTGAAAAAAAAATGAAATAATCAACTTGCCTGAGGTAAAATCTTGGCTATACTGGCTTTGTTTTGCTGGGATAGTGTGGCTTCATTTCTCCATGGAACTCTTGCCTCATCCTTCATCTAGCCCAGGGATGTCCGAACTTCAGAACTTTAAGACTCGTGGACTTCAACTCCCAGAATTCCCCAGCCAGCATGGCTGGCTGGGGAATTCTGGGAGTTGAAGTCCACAAGTCTTAAAGTTGCCAAGTTTGGACACCCCTGATCTAGCCACTTGAGATTCAGCTTCTAGCAGGAAAAGGTCCTGATGGTTTTGCAGCTCACCTGGTAGTCAAAAAAGCTGTGGTGTGAATATTACAAAGGTTTTGTCTTTTTCTTCTCTCTCCAGCCCTGTAGGAGTCGATACCCGAAATACTCTGCTCTTCCCTTCCTTCCTTTCTCTTTTGCATGGAATGGCAGCTGAGACAATCCTTGTTGCCACAGGACTTTCAGCACTTCAAGTTTTCATTCCTCATTCTATCTTGAATAAAAAGAGATCAATAATGCTGCAGTTGGGTCTGAGGGTTTCTGGAGTGAAATGGAATCAGAACAGAAGTTTTCTCTTGTCTTTCATTAGCTTCAGGACAAACAAAATTAAATCAATGTGTTTTTTTCCAAGATGCAAATACAGGCAGTTCAGCATCCACTGATTTTTTTTTCTTGATGTTCTTACTAAAACTACATTTGTTTTCACCATGGGGCTATCCTATAGAATGTAGGCTACATGCATATACTTACAAGTCAGGCTAAATCTGATCTGCTTAGTCGGAATTATTTCCACTGCTTCCAATGACACGTACTCATCTACAAGTTTATGCAAGACCGCAGTATAGATTAGGCATGAACAAAAATTTACAGCTCCTTGGGCTGATCCAAATTGCAATAAAGCAATGGAATGGTTGCCCTCGGCTGCAGCAGGCTTTTGAATCAGCCACTGTGTTACTTTAATTCGCTGTGCAGAAAGTAGAAAACAAATGTTGAAATGACTGATAATATTTTAGATTAAATTCATTATAATAAGATGAATGGATTCAGTGCGTAAGAAGGACACACAGGAGAACTGTGAAATATAACAGTCCGACAATAGCAGCATATGAATAATAAGTATTTGGAGGGGTTGGCGCAAACAAGAGTTGACGGGTAGGATAAAAAGAATGTAAATAAAATGACAAATTATGCATTATATTCATGTTTGCCAGGTACTACAGCTTTAGTTTTTTCCCGCAACAATCTATAAAGGAGTTCCTTCTGCCAGGGAAGAATGATTTTTTATGCTATAAATACAAAGAGCATTGACATACTGTGGCTTGGACTAAAGTTCTCTAAGAAATTTTCTCCATTAAACTGAGTAGGCATTATGCCATAATAAGTATACTTAAGACTGCATCATGACTATAGTTGCATAGTCATCTCTCTAACTCTCAAGTATGGTACCATCAGATATACTGGATTTCATATCCGTATATCCTTATATTCTGGTTAGGAATCTAAGTAACATGGGTCTAGGTCAAGGATGTCCAAACTTGGGAACTTTAAGACTTATGGACTTCAACTCCCAGAATTCCCCAGCCAGCTATGCTGGCTGGGGAATTCTGGGAGTTGAAGTCCACAAGTCTTAAAGTTCCCAAGTTTGGACATCCCTGGTCTAGGTACAGCTTCTCAGTGAACACATGACAATATTAGGGTAGCAAACAGGATGGATATACCAGCTGCTCCTACCCTGAATGTTTTCTCTGCTCCTTCACTTGGAGATCTTAATATAGTATATGACATTTAGGTTGATCTATATGAGAGCCACTTTGCTCTAGTGATTAAGACATCAGGCTAGAAGCCATGCAACTGTGAGTTTTAGTCTTGGCTTAAACATAAAAGCCAGCTGTGTGTCTTTAATCAAGTGACTGTCTCTTTCTCTCTCTCAACCCATGATGTCAGGCTCCTGTGAAAAGTTGTTTGGTCAATTCTTTTCATGTCATGGAATGTGTCTATGAAAGGGGAGATGATCTGAGGAGCTACAGTAGTGCAACAGGTTGTCCAGGAGGGAGAGAGCACATCCCAAGGAAGAGAGCACAGTACAGAGCTGGATTATGGGAAGAAGTGATTTAGAATCAAGACTTCTAGAATCTCACAGAGTCCATCAGTTACATTAGCATAGCCCAGGTAGCTCTTGACTTATGAATGGGCACTTCAGGGCACTTAGTAAGGTTATGATAGACCTCACTAAAAGTTACATCCGACCCTGTCCCAAAGTTACATCTGCTGCAGCACCTTTGCACTTATACATGATTACAACTGATGCAGAGGGGCTGCAGTGTCCCCCACCTACGGCTCCCCATCCCACCTTGCTGCATCCCCACAGACACTGGATCACCCCTGCATCCTAGGTTCAACATGCTGCTCCCCACTTCTGTACTGATCACTCACCTTTCAAAGATCTCCAGAACTCAGGTACTCAAGGTAGGAAAAAGGACAGGTTCTTCATATTGCTGGGCCTAGTGACACAATTTGAATAGGGCCTATCTTTCTGGGTGAAAATTAACACAGTGAAAGCTCTCCTTTCCTTTCCTTGCTAGATGCTAACACTGAGGGAAGCTACGGCTAGAGCTAATGAAGAGACTACAGTAATCACTTGGTTTTCGCGGCTAATCGGGACTGCACCCGTCCGCGAAAACCGGAAATCCGCGAGGTAGGATTCGCTAGGAACTTGAATTGGTGGACATGTTTAAAGCAACCACTAGGGGGCGCTTGCCTCCTACCAATGCATTTTTTTTCTGTATTTTTTACAAATCCGCGAAGCACTGAAGACGCGGAAAACGAAGACGCGGAAAACGAGGGATTACTGTACATCTCTTCTTTATAAATCTGCTAACTGTACCTCTCTCTGTTTGCTGCACTAGTGAATAAAGCACCTGATGCTGGGGCAGCTAAGGCTAGCGTTAGCGAGGAAAGGAAAACTGAGAGGATTTCTTTTCCTGGTTAGCGCTAGCTTTATGAACCCCACATCAGCGCTAGCATAGTTAACACTGGGTGGAACTAAGACTAGCATTTAATGAAGAAAGGAGAACTGAGAATTTTGCCAGCATTATTTTTTGCTCAGAAAATGGCCATGGTCACATGGCCATGTACCATGTGACCCAGCCACAGAGTGGGCTGTTCTCCTTCCTTACCCTGACCATCTGAGCTCTGGAAATGTCCAAAAGTAAATGTGCAGTTGTGATGGTAAATGTGCAAGGAGTGGAGAAGAGTCCCGAGTGGCTGTGAGGACCCCAAGATGCTGAAAGTGGAGCATGAAGTACCTCCCATCCCATGCTCCACTTAACAATCCATGTGATTGTTTTGATTCTTTGGAAAGATCAGGGATAGGAAGGGGTTGTTAGGTGAGATACTTCACTTAACAGCTATAACAGCATGCAACTATAATGGGCAGGCTCCATTATGGTTGTATCTTGAGGACTATCTATATATGTTTAATCTGTCAAGATACTTTTTATATAGCATAAGCAAAAAATAACAGAAATTTGACTAGCTTGTGTATATTATTCTTGGGCTAGGCCTAATATATTCCCAATATATATATGTGTGTGTGTGTGTGTGTGTGTGTGTGTGTGTGTTTGTTTGTGTGTGCGCGTGCACGCACACACATACACATGGCTTACATATTTATATGCTAATTAATCCAACAATCAAATAATATCTATATATGTATGTGTGCACACACACAGAGATATTCCTTTATTGATGGATTAATTAGCCATTGCTAATTAATGTTACCCCTAATTAATATTAACCTTCTAAAAATATCTCTAGTGAACTTTATACTGTGAATTCAACGTGAGTATTACCTTTTTTAATGGTGATTAGCCACATCAGACATATTCTTGAGAACTTGTAGGACATCAATGTGTTCTAGAGATAGGATGATGGACCAATAGTAAATAAAAGTATCACTTACACTTAATCCCAATTCAGTTTATTTTTAAATTACAGAGCCAAATATCAAACCTATTGCAAGATAATGCAATCAATATAGCCAGGTTAAAAAAAAAGCATGGGAGAAAGCAGAACATTAAATAATTATTAAAATTAGGATGTTTTTAAAAAATTAAATTTAAGGTCTGAGGGCAAAGCAGCAAAAGTGGCACTACTGCAAATAAATAAAGAGCATAACATGGGGGGGGGGGAATAGAAATTAGGAAAAACAAAACATCAAACCTTTTGGACTGTCTCAGCAATATTGAATAAGAAATATGGTCAGTGTTTTGAGTTTACTTGTTTGTTTCGTTAGCTGTCATTGCAAGAAAGCAGGTCACTTCATGGTTCCTTTTTTGCATGACCATGAGTTGCAAAAGGAGTTTTTAAAGCAATGTGGGGTGTCATCTAAACAGGGCCCCACAAGAAGACTTGTGAAACTCTTTCTACTTCCTCCATGGGCTGGGAGCAAAGTCTTTGATTTATAACCTTCCCCCCCTTCTTCACCCACTGATCTGAGTTGTTGAAAACCTCTGTGCTCAAATGATCCTCAGTGTCAAGACTGCAAGGGTGGGGGTGGGGGGAGAGCCCATCAGTTTCGCAGCCATATTTCATATTGAAAGCTGTTAGAAATCTTTGGTTCCTAAATTGTCTGTGTCCAAACTTCTTTCTGTCACCATTAGCTTGGCAGTCTAAGGTTACCATTTGGGGAAAAGCTTTCAGCAAATCTGTAAGGAGCAAACAAAGCAGTTGGTGCTAGTGGATCAAGGCAGTCAGGAGGGAGTTACAGCAGGGATGAAAAGCTGTTTGTGGTACTGGGAAGACTGCAGGGCCATCAGGGAGCCATCCAGCAAAAATCATTTTATATATAACTTAAGTAATAGCACAAACCATGTAGCATATCGATTTGCTGGTAGATACCAGCTATTGTCTGTTTGTCCAGACAAACAAAATCCTTTTTTAGTAGATTCCAATACAGTAATGCAGTTAGAAAGGACATTTATTGGAATTATGCTTTCCAATCATTGATTTCTTTCTCTTTCTTTCTTTCTTTCTTTCTTTCTTTCTTTCTTTCTTTCTTTCTTTCTTTCTTTCTTTCTTCTTTCTCTTTCTTTCTTTCTCTCTCTCTCTCTCTCTCTCTCTCCTCTCTCTCTCTCTCTCTCTCTCTCTCTCTCTCTCTCTCTCTCTCTCTCTCTCTCTCTCTCTCTCTCTGTCTCAGAAATCTGTCATTAAGAACGATGAGACTGATTTTCTGCTCTCTTGGTCGGGAAATTAACTTAAATGATAAAGCATTCATTCTTCAAGAGAAAATAAGTGGAGGGAAATACATGGTGAATGTCTTAAGCGGTGGATATTATTAGAATGATACTACACAGAGAAAGTTCAAGGCCCCATATCTGGTATGCTGCAAGCAAGGCAAATGCTGATACGAGAGACCAGAATGACGAATTTTAGAAGTGGTCTGGGGAAACATAAATGACAGATCTCTGCAAGGAAGTCAAAAGCTCTGCCAATCCTTTTTTTTAAAGTACAAATAACGCTTTGTTTTCAGAGTTTCACTCTTTTGAGATGAACACGAGCAGTATGACAGTTTCAGCTTCTACAGACAGTATATGCATTTGACAAGCAATGCCAGGATGCTGGGTTGATATCACAAATGATTCAAATTAATTTGTGCTTTCTTTCACCTAGTTCTACAAGCCTGGCTTCCTACCCAGTGAAACTTACATTTATTTGTAATCTCACTGCTGCTTACACTCTGCTGAACAATAAAAGAACAATAAACTTAATAAAAAGCCCAAGTGATTGGAAATTGCTGTGGGAATGGTAGACCAGTATGAAAGCTATAAATTTACTTGTATTCTCATGGCATTGTCAGCTAATTTTTATGAAAAGCCCATCACAGAACGTTGCTCCCAAACACTGTGATCACTTGCATGTCACACATCATACTTCCCCTGATAACAAAAGAGAGAATGCATCATAAAATGCTTCGAACCACAAATTCATCATCAAGTACTCACAATAATCGAGTAATGTTCCATTCCTGACCCTGTCCTGCACCTGAACATTGAATTAATCATTTTCTTTTCTCGAACATTAAGGAATACCCAGTGGTATGGCTGATGGAATTTAAAGCAAATAAGAGACTACTATCACATAATGTCGTTAACTGTTCAGGTGATATTGTATGACTCCAATCTAGGTTGGGTTCCAAACACAGTGAGCAAAACCAATAATAGCAGAATGAATTAAGATACTTGATCTTCGAAACGTTCCTTCTTTTACAGGTTTCTCTACCAGTTTCACAATCTTACAGATGAAGGAATCAAGTATAGGTAAGGCAGAATTACTGTGAGTTTGGCATGTTACTCTTTCTTACCAGCAAAATGGCTTTTTTCTCTCTTACAGTAATACAATTTCTAGGGACATGGTGGCTCAGTAGCTAAGACACTGAGCTTGTCGATCAAAATGGTTGGCAGTTCGAATCCCTAACGCCGCGTAACGGAGTGAGCTCCTGTTACTTGTCTCAGCAGTTCGAAAGCACATAAAATGCAAGTAGAAAAATAGGAACAACCTTTGGTGGGAAGATAACAGTATTCCGTGTGTCTTTGGCATTTAGTCATGCTGGCCACGTGACCACGGAGACGTCTTCAGACAACGCTGGCTCTTCGGCTTTGAAATGGAGATGAGCACTGCTCCCTAGAGTCAGGAACAACTAGCACATATGTGCTAGGGGAAACCTTTACCTTTATGCAATTTCTGCCATGCAAGGATTCAACGAATAAGTTTAAAAAAATAAATGAAGAAAGTGATCTTGGGGTGGTGAATGAACATTCCACAAAACATCAAATTATTATGTAACAATTGCATCCAAGGGATTTATTAGCAAAGTGGCAAGGGGAAAAAAATCTGCATTGTAATACTCACAAATGTGTGACATAGCAATGAACAGTTGTCTTTTGCCCCGACATAGGAATTCAGTATTTTAGCTCAGAGTAGATTTGCTTTCCTGGTGAAAAGATATAGGATGTTTCTTATAAAGCAGGCATACGTGTTTGCAGTATACGGTATTTCTCCGAAAAGACGACCCAATTAGAAAATAAGCCCTAATATGATTTTCCATTATATTTGTAATATAAGCCCCAATTAAGATTATCAGCCAGATTGACACATTTATAGATATACCTTAAAATAAGCCCTAACCATCTTTTGTAGAAAAAATAATATAAGACCCAGTCTTATTTTTGGGAAAACATGGGTACTTCAGGATCAGGAGAGGACCAAGTCTTAGACAGTTTTCTTTGTGATTCATAGTAACAGGTTCTTGAAATGTAAGTTGATTTATGAATACCAGCTATTTAAATAGTTATGTATTTTATAAATTACTTCTGAGATATTTTGGTTTCTCACCTATTCTTCATTGTTCTTTATTGAACAAAGTCCCATTGGTAGTTTTATAGTTACATTTTAAAGTTGTAATTTATGATATATATATGTCATCATATATATTAAGGGGTTTAGTTTTTAGTATTTTGGGTTTTTAACATAAATTGTTTAATCTGATTTTATATATATTTATGATGTATTTATGTTTGTATGTTTTTGATTCTCCTGTGCACCGCTCCGAGTCCCTTCGGGGAGAGGGAGCGGTCCACAAATTAAATTTATTATTATTATTATTATTATTATTATTATTATTATTATTATTATTATTATTATTATTATTATTATTATTATTATTATTATTATTATTATTATTATTTATGTCATCAGAACTCTTATGGTATATTGGGATTGCAAATTCCAAAATATCAAATTATGGGTCATATATACCTACATTAGTTTCAATAAAAAGACAAACTTTGTGAAACATAGGGGCAATTTCAAGTACTTTCTCTTCAGTTCTCCACATAAAATATTTGTATATTTTTGTCAGGTCTGCAGCAATAACAATAAACTGAATTGCAATAACAATTATTTTTATTGCTTTATTGATTTCACAGGGAGAGAGAGATGATGACTTTCTCTAATCATTGTTTATGCTCTTCCTAAGGAACTTTTCAGGCTAATTCTCTTCTTAATTGTGTATTTTAAAAATTTATTTGAAGTATGATGTTAGGGAGTACATTAGCGATATCACACAATAACTTGGATGTCAGTCTCTTTTGCAGTTCCATTTATGTACAAAACACGTTCTATGGGAAAAATTCCATTTAATCCATGGAAGCTTTTTTAAGGTTACCTTTATTTGTAATTTGAGCTTTTAATATTGCACAATCACAAATGTATTTAATTATTATTTTTATCTCACCAGTTCAAAACAATTAATAAGTAAGAGTAATTCATGAAAGCAATTCATCATCAGTTTTCTTTTTTTTTGAACTTCTCATGTTTATGACGACTTCTCTGCCTCTTCCTTCCCCTAAGTTTTGGAGAGATACTCTAGTTCGTGATAATGTTGGTTTCTCCTTGTTGAGTCTTTATAAGCATCTCTGCAGCATCTCTGAAAGACAATTGTTTGAATACCAGCATACAAATCCCATAAGTAGTTAAGAGGTTATTGGGAGCTAAAAGACTTTGAACCAAGGGCAAAAATTAGGCACATATGGGAACACAGGAGATGACAGATTTTCCTGAATTCATGAGCCCATAAAAGAAATCATAGTTGGTGCTTAAAAACTTCACAAGACTGCCTATAAAAATAAGATAAGCTTGAAGAAAAACAAAGAATACTTCCATTCAGAATAACAGCACAACAACAACAAAATGACAGTTCATTATCATTTATGTATAACTGGAAGGGCAACTAAAACTATCCCACTTGTTTGCAAGAAAAGCCACAGATTTTGGTCTCATTCCTTTCTTCCATTTCTGCTCTTCCTCCTCCTCCTTGGCTGGTTAACTATTATACGAGTTACATACAATATTTGCTCCTACATTATCAAAATGTGTATGTAGATAAAATATCACAAAATGGCAATCAGACATATGATATGAATATCAATCTTCCATATGACATTTTCTGGAAAGTATACATTTTTAAAGTCTTTGAAAAAGATAATTTATCATTCTTTTATTTGGATAGTGCAATGAATAATGAAACCAACTACAAACTTCACTCTTTTCTTACTGAAAAGATTCCATCCCAAATAGCTGGATACCAATTAAGTGAGCTTGTGTATATTCACCATCTTAATGTGATTGGACTAAACTGTGAGGAGATTGCTCTTATGTCGGCGTGCATCTGTGCATACATTTAGGTAAAGAAAACCTCAGATGGCTATAAATATAAAGGGTGCCAATGCTGAAACAAGAGAAATGTTTCTTGGGTGATATGTTTTAATTATACAGGGTAGAATCTAATTAAGTCATTCAATTAATGGGACAGATCCAAGGAAAAGGAGGAGAAAAGGTGAAGGTTATGGGAAAAAGGAGAAGGAGGAAGAGTAGGAAGAGAAGGAGAATCCTCTCTTTCCTTATAATCTCCCTGTACGCCATAGAAGAAGCTTGACAACCGATTCATATTTATGATGGCTAGTGTCCCAGAGTCATATAAGACCTTCTGACAAACAAAGTCAATAGGGAAGCCAGATTCACTTAACATCTGTGTTACAAACTTAACAATTGCAGTGATTCACTTAACAACTGTGGAAAGAAAGGTCATAAAATGGGGCCAAAGTCACTTCACAATTGTCTTGCTTAGCAATAGAAACTTTGGATCTCAGTTTCAATTTCAATTTCAATTTATTCGAATTTGTATACCTCCCTTTCTCCCTTGCGGGACTCAGGGCTGTGAACAGGAAATGATAAAAACAACAATAAAAACATCAATATAAATACCTATGCTAAAAATAAATTAAATTCTAGGCCTGCTCTAAAATGTACAATAAAACCCCAATAAAACCAGATTAAAAGCTACACCAGGCCGGCTGCATGAAAGAGATGGGTCTTCAGGGATCGGTGGAACAGGTGTAGGTCCGTAGTTAGGGGGCAGGCTGTTCCAGAGGGCAGGAGCTGCCACAGAGAAGGCTCTCCCCCTGGAGGTCGCCAGCCGACATTGACTGGCTGATGGCACTCTGAGGAGGCCCTTGTGTTGTGTTGTGTTTGTAAGCTGAGGACTACCTATATAGGATTGTGCTGTGAGTTATATATGAAACAAGATATTGTGAAACAACATATACTTTAGGTTCTAAGTTCTAAGTCTCTGCTAATGAAAAGTTTGCACCTACGTAATTAAAAATAAGAAATTAAATGTTAATGAAAGCGTTTTTTGGCTTGAAAACAAACTTTAAAATAAAAAGTGGCCTCCATTCAACCTTTCAATGTCAGCTATCACTTTTAAAACAGCTTGACCTGGAAGCATACAGCTAAAATTGTGGTGACTGTTAATGACAGTTTTATTGGATGCCATGCTTATAGTTCACATTTTGAGGTCTGTATGTAATTGATCTTTTTACCCTAGGAGAGAAACACTGCAATAAGTTGGTTGCAGCTCCACATTATAGTATAGAGAAATAATAATGATGTCACCTTGAGATTCAAAGATCGTGGAATAGTAATAGTCTCCTAGCTCATTCTCCCAACTGCAGTGACCTCTCCAGTTCTAAATCTTAACAGTCTCAGCATTATTTTTGAATTATTCATGCTACCCTTTTCCCTCACTACAAAATCAAGGAAAATGAATGCATCATGGTTTATCAGCTCCACAGTTTTTTTTTTTAAATGTTAGTTGTTTAAAAAAAGCAAATAAACTATACAATGGTACACATACCTAGTGGAAATTAGGTCAGGGAGAACCCTGTACATGCAAAAAAAAAAAAGGCCATGCAATCTTGTGTTATATAATATTTAACTCCATTTCAATATGAACAAACTTTATGACTGGGGTGTGTGTTAATGAATTGTTTGTCTAGAAACTCAGCACTGGAATTCCAAGCAAAGGCTATGCTTCTGATTTATGGTTTGTACTGATTGTTCACAGCATCCAATCATTTGAGAGTAAAGAATACTGTAAATAGTGATGTATATTTGTGTTATCATTCCTTACAATATCAATTGTAACTTAGACACACATTCATATCACATGGATATTCAACTGGCAAAGCTGACTGCTAGTCAACAGATCTGTTTAACTGAAGTGATCACTACAAAAGAAATAGTCCAGAGTAAACTGAATATTGTTTCTGACACGTGGACTGGGAATCAAAATAACTCTTCTTTTTTTCTTAAAGTCCTTCTGTTGACAACTCTTCTAGTTTATCCAGTCTAAATAATAAAAGGATACAGTTTTATCTGAGTGATGGATTTGATTAAAAAAAATGCACATGGGGATGAAATAAAATGCATGTAAATGCAAACTCTGGCAGGTATCCTGATTCATCTGTAGCTGGTGACCTTTAAGTTCATGATGAAAAACAAATGTCAAGCATTCAAAAGACAGGAGTATCCTTGGCTTTGCCAAGGATTTTGTATGCTGTTGCAGAGACTGTATTAATTTAGTCTGGCATCAATAACCTTGAAATCGGGATTTTGAACTAAAAATCCAGTTTTATATTTATTCAGAAAGCAAAGATAAAAAAGTGACTTTATTTAAGGGTCTTTCCAGTGGGAAAAGGCAAATATAATGTAACATTACACATACTTTTCTTTTCCTTATCATGCCATTTGTTATCAGCTTCCATAGCAACAGATTTTATATGATCTTCAGATCACTTTAAATAGAATTTTAATTATAGCGGCGATTATCTTATGTTATTTTATTTGCAATAATGTTACGGCAAATTAAAAAGAAATAGTGGACAAATGATTACAAATGATACAG
The DNA here is from genome assembly GCA_039707465.1 of Rhabdophis nuchalis. Classification (NCBI taxonomy): domain Eukaryota; kingdom Metazoa; phylum Chordata; class Lepidosauria; order Squamata; family Natricidae; genus Rhabdophis; species Rhabdophis nuchalis. Next base: position 72,836,811 of record CM077645.1, read on the forward strand.
GACTTCATTCCTTTATTTATTACTATTTTTCCAGTTGCTTGACAGAGAAATATAAAGATCAGATGGATTTAAGTTAGTGAGTAGTGAATGACAATAAGTAAGCCAACAGTGAAAATTAATTCTATTGGCTGTAATATTAATACACTGTTTTCAAACAGATTAATAATGTGCGATTGTGAAACTGTATTTGAAGAACTTTGCAATGGGAAGGAAAAAAATAACTAATAAGAACATTTATTTTCATTTTATTCTAAACACATTCTAAGATCATTGAAACTGAGCAGGAATTACAAATGCACATAGGGAAAAGAATGAACTCTTTAAGATGTGCTCTTTTGTAGTTACATCTACATCTTTTCAATTTGCTCTGGTACTTCTTTGTTTCAGATTTAAAAGGAACACATTTGCTGTGATGAAGACACTACTATATTTTTGAGGAAACAAAAAGCCACCCACATGTTGAAAAGAGCGACAAAGCACTAAAACCTCACTGATTTTTAGCCTAATTGAACGCCTACCAGGACTGCCTTTATGGCAATTCTCACTGCTATTAACATATATAGCAGAATATCCCAGCAGGTGGAAAGAAGTATTTTACAAACAGACTAGAAAGAACTGTTGGATTGGGATGAAGCAAGAAGCTAAGTATGATTAGGTCAGGCTTCACTTTTATTATCTCTACAAAATTAGGTCAATTATATTTCTACTTCCTCTAGCCTTTTTTTTTTTACACCACAATCCTTTTCAAAGTGTTCTTCTTTTTTTTTACAAGTTCCATGAAGAACTTGGGCTTCAAGTTCCATGAAGAACCATGGGCTTCATTACATTTATACTCTGTTTTCCTGAAAATAAAACCACCCTGGATAATAAGCCCAATTGAGCTTCTGAGTGCATGCACTAAAATAACCCCCCCCCCCCAAAATAAGCTCTCCCCTAAAATATTTAAACGCATGCACAGATGGTCCCCATCATTTCCTGGGGGAAAGGGGGGAATACGCCCATGTGTCCCACATGCACTTACCATCCATGTGGAACGGCCTCACAGAGGCTGCTCCTACAAACCCTAGCTATCACACCCCTTCTTTTAGTGGAAGCCACAAAAAGAGCGGCAGACCCAGCAGCACTAGGGCTGGCAAATGTGTGCCAGAAACAGAGACAGACCTTCTGGTGCTCTCTAGATCAGCTGATCCGTGGGCCGAGGTTAAGAGGCCTCTTGCACCTCAAAAATAATAAGTCTTCCCTGAAAATAAGGCTAAGTGTTTATTTCGGGGGTCGAAAGAAAATAAAACCTTGTCTTATTTTCAGGGAAACATGGTAATGCCTCTTTAATGCCGTGGTTTTAGAAATTAAAAAAATTAAAAAAAGGAAGAACAAAACTCGTATTAATCTTTTTCAATAGATATGTCCGATCATGTCAAATCAAGCTATTTGTTAGAGATTTTATGACTCTCCGTAGTGAAGGAAAATTTTCTGGAATTTGATCCTTTCATAAGTTTTATGACCAATTCAGTATTAATAGAGCTGTAGGAAAAAAAGTTGGGATATCTGGGAAATGCTACTGTGTTTTTGTTTTTTCCAAACATGAAAGAAAATGACAACATGGGGAGAAGAAGACTATGTCCAGGGTAACTTTCATTTTGGTTTTCATATGTTTTTTCTAGTTGTAATATACATGGATGTGACCATAAGAAAGGCTGAGCGCCAAAGAATTGAGGCTTTTGAACTATGGTGCTGGAGAGGACTCCTGTGAGTCTTGGATTGCAAGACAATCAAAGTGGTCAATCCTAGAGATCAACCCTGACTGCTCTTTAGAAGGCCAGACCCTGAAGATGAAACTCAAATACTTTGGCCACCTAATGAAAAGGAAGGACTCACTGGAGAAGAGCCGAATGCTGGGAAAAATTAAGAGGAAAAGAAGAATGGAACGACGGAGAATGGGGTGACTGGATAGAGTCACCAAAGCAGTAGGGCATGAGCTTAAATGGACTCCAGGAGATGGTAGAGGACATGGAGGCCTGGAGGAATGTTGTCCATGGGATTGCGATGGGTCGGACATGACTTTGTAACTAACAACAACAAACTTTAATTTAGACCAGTGTGACCATACTATTGGGGAAAGAATGTTTAAATCAAGTTAGTCTCCTTGTATATCATCTGAGTAGAAACAGTAAAAAACATTAGTGGAATCAAGAGAGGTTCTAACTACAGTTAAGATTAAACATACCCGATATGAAATGCTTAATATGCTGCTTCTGATTTTAAAATAAATGTTAACTGGATGAGAAGAGACAACCAACTGGTAAACAATAAGCAGCAATGCTATGTCCTTTTTCTTAGTTCTTCAGCAGAAGCTAGAAAAGAAGTTTCTTACCTAAGGATACTCTTTCTTTCTATAACTTTCCATGATGGTCATCTATTACTCCTAAAATAGCCAAGCATGATTGATCTTAGGAGTTAAACAGAGTTAGCCCCATTTACAGTAGTGATTGATGGAAGAATTGTCTTTGAGCTCCAGAGCTATTTGGTTGGGTGGGAAAGAATTCCAGACGATGGCATAGGCAGACTACTACCAAACTATATTGGAGATGAAGCTTGATTTCAGAGTATCTTTACTTTTTTAGAATACAGTTATGATCTTTTGATCTAACTATATCTCTTTTAGTCCAGTACAGCTGATTGGATGCAATAACTTTTGGTTTCTAAATTTCAGTAAAAAGGAGAATCAGATATAATTGTTAATGCACAGGGAGACCCTGACTGTAGCATGCATGTTAAAATCTCATAGGTCTTCATGAGTTAAGCTGCCAAATGTATACATCACTAAAAAGTGTCTTCTGAAAATGTGCAGAATCACTTACTAACAATAAGCTGTGTGTGTGATACATTTTCCATTTGGGTAATAAAAAAAAGATGAAAGAGAAACTTTATCAGTTCTAAAGAAGCAAAGTCTTAGCTTGCTCTCCGTATCAGTAGACTAAGATAGCATTATGACTCCCATTTTGTTCAGGAAGTCTGTCCTGCCAGAAGGGCTTCTCCAGCTGAAAGCAATCTTGAATTGGCAGCAATAAATAACTTAATGACTTAATATGTTTTGTTTCATATTTTTTCTTGCTTGGGTTTACGTTGTCTAGGATTATGGCTTCAAGTGATTAGGGACCAATTCAAAATGTCTTCTGGTGGAATGGTGACAAATGAAAAATATGCAAGAACAGTATGGAAAAAGAAAATTTAAACATTTGTAGCACTGGAAAAGTTGAGAACTGCAATCAAATAATACATTACTTATTTACAATAAAATGTGTGAGGGCAAATATGCTAATTCATCTCATAAACCATTAGCAGAAGCTGCTTTTTATTTATTACTGAATGTGCTGTGGATACATTTAGAAAATGCTTTTAAGCTTGGGCACTTTTCCATACTTTGTAGGAACAAATACTGAATGGTGGTGCTAAGATTTTAGGACTTCCAGGAACAAAAGATTATTTTCTTACAAGAGGTAGCAGCACAAAAATAAACCTATCAATTGTAATCAACACCAATACCATCCTTCCCAACAACAAAACATACTATTGTAGATGAAACATTCATTTACATCAGGGGTCTCCAACCTTTGCAACTTTAAGTCTGAAGGACTTCAGCTCCCAGAATTCTCCAGCCAGCAAAACTGGCTGGAGAAGTCAGGGAGCTGAAGTCCTTCAGACTTAAAGTTGCAAAGGTTGGAGACCCCTGATTTACATGATATTATTTTTGTAAGCATTGTGGTGACATTTTACTCATGTTTTACCATCCTACCATTTTCCAGGTAAGCTGTACTCCATGTTGGTTTTAGTCTATAGGCAAGATGTGTCAAACACAAGACCTGCCATTTTCACTGGCAAAGCACTCAGGCCACAACAGGTGCCCTGGATACAAGTGACTTTAAGCAGGCCAAATCCACACCATCCATGCCCACACCATTCCCCAAGGTCAAACACAATCCTGATGGGGCGCTCAATGAAATCAAGTTTGACACTCTTGCTATAGACAGTAAATATCAGTTCAGAAAAGTTTGTTTTAAAAGTACAACCATTTTGAAATCATTTCCTTAATTAATATGTGTCCCCTCAAGAAAATACTCATTGAATATGTTGGGGTTTTTTTGCCACTTATTCCTGCAATGTCTATAAAGCTCATTTAAGAAAGGAATGTGATTTAAGGGGAAGTAGTATAAAAACCTTTCTCTCTAGCTGAAGAATTTGAGGAGGGGGGGGGGAAAATGTAATTGAATAGGCAGATTTAAAAAAAAGCTGGTCTTCGGGAAATGTGATTCCTTCTCTAAATATGGGAAGGAAGAGATGAGAAAACAAATTGTAGATGGAACTGAAATATTTCAAAGGAAGAGGAAACATGCATTTTCCAACAAAGTTCGAATGGGTCAGATCTGCAGGCCTTCGGTAATATAAATGCATTGACATAAGCAGGAGCTGCTGGCTTTTGCCCAATACAAATACTACTAAATTAGAAAGAGGATGGAGCTTTTGGGAGAATCCAGTGAGAGGCCACTTAAAACATACAGTGTTTTCAATCTATACAAATATGAATTGTTGACTGGTTATCCAAAAGCTATAAGATGACTTTGGTTTACATCAGTATTAGTTTTGCTTTGTTTTTTCAATGTTACTTCGGAACTGGAACAGAATCCATAAAAAAAACCATCAGGTTATTGCTGATGAATAGATAGGAAACAATAGATACTCCAAAAGAATAATGATCACTTAAATTAAAGTAAACAATTATATGACAATATTTATTTTTCACATACGAAGCAGCATTCATCATGTGAGGAAACTATCTAATTTAGGAGTTCATATTTTGCACCCAACTACCAGAGACCTCAAGAGTCACTTTATCCCTATTGCTTAAGGTAAAGCTTAACAAGATCACAATCTGTGTAAATTTTACTAGCTCAAAGGCCCCTTATACCAGCCTCTACAAAATAACAATTGGTGACTTCCAGGTTTTGGTGTATTCTCAATGATTTCTGCGGTTTGCCACCATCGTACGGTGGGATGTTGCATTGGTAGGAAAGTACCCAAAACCCAAGAATTGTATTCCAAGAATGTCTTAGAACAACACTTTTATCTAAAATATAGTTTCAAGGAATTTATGTCTTGATAAGGTATAAGACTAGACTCATAGGGACTAAGTGGATCTCCACTCTTTGACATGGAGCACATTATGGGAACACAGTCCTAATTCAGTTTGCCAGCTGTTAAAAGAAGAACCATTGCTACTATTATTCATATTAAAATCTCTTTTTCCGATTGGCATATGGAATAGCAAAACCAACCCCATTAACATATGCTACGTGGTAACTGAATCTAAAACTTCAGCTGAGAGAAAGGCAATTATCACAAAGAATGCACAGGACTGCCCCGGTCCTTAACATGTCATGGAATGTCACTCCTTGTGCCATGAAGCTGAAGAAAATGATTGGTGTACAATTCACTAGCAATTACCTCTGTGTAAAATGACTGCAGTCACTTTGGTGGGAGGAGGGGGGGCACTTAATGGGAAAATTTCAGTTTCAAACTCAAGATTTTTTTTTTTCAGTAGTCCCTGCTCTTTACCCAATTTTCCAGCTGAACTGCCTGAGGCATGAGGAGGTGAAGAAGCTCGCGCAAGGTCATCCAGGAAATCAATGAGCGAGGCCTGTTTAGAGCTCCTTCTTCTCTTAGCAGCTCTTCCTTTGCTGTAGTTGTTGGACCACTACTACCAGGAAAATTCCCTGTGCTCCAAACGTTAAGCTGTGAAAGAATGATAACCAAAAAGGGGGGGAAAAGACAATGATATGCTCTAAAGAACAATTAGAATTACAGAATGACACCTTATTCCCATAAGAACAAAGGGTTTAATTAGTGTAACATAGTAAAACATGTTTGAAAAGGTTAATCTTTTGGCACAATGCATTCACTATCTGATGGATCTCACAGATTCTTGCTAAAAGATACTTTTTTTGTGTGTATTTCCATGTGCTAAAATATATTATTATATAGTAAGGCCATAAAATGTTGAAGGTCTTATTTTGATTACAACTCTGTTTATGCTACGGTAGTCAATCCTAGAAAAGTAATTCAGGATTTGCCCTTTAGAAACATATTATATACTTCTTATTCCTGGAAATACATCAGTGAATTGTAATAGCAATTAATCTTAAAAAGAGTAGCTCAGATATATTTGAAGGGAACATGTTAATTTTTTTTTAGAGATTTCACCAACATACTACTACTTATTAACATTTATTTTTGGCCCTGGACTGATATTACACTTCTGTTTCCTATCGCTTTTGTAGCAATATTGACATCTCAGGAGAGTTAGGTCTTTGCATAAAATGTCCAATATATGATTATTTGTGCCTGGTCATAGTGCTTTGAGTGAGAACTCTGGATTGATTTGTTCAATGATCCATTTGTTTGTTTTCTTGGCTGTCCTTGATATTCTCAGGAGTCTTCTCCAGCACTGACGTTCAAAGGTGTCAATATTTTTTCTATACTGGTTCTTCAAAGACCACCATTTGATGTATACATGAAGCTACTGTACTAGCAAAATTGCAGAAATTCCAAAAAGTAAATAGCATTTTGACCATTTAAAGTAAGAGCAGCCTTTCTAAGCAGTATTGGTTTTGATGCAGTTTAACATAATGGTTGATGTGTTGATTTTGATGCAGGAAAACTCAAATGAGACTTATGGAGTGGCTTTTGGCCAGTTTCTCTCTCTCTTGCTAAAATTTCACAGAGATAGATTTATAGTCCGGAAATAAAATTAGAGGAAATCCTGTGTAAACTACTCAGAACTCTCTCTCTCTCTCTCTTTCTCAAAAAAAGCAGGATATAAATGTAATAAATACATTAGCAATTTTTCCTGAGATTTTCTCCCATTGTACATTTGCCCATAAAGCTTTTTCAATTCCTAGGTCTTAAATAATTTTAATTCATTTAATTATTAAAATGCATTTGAAAATATTGTTACAATTTTGTCTCTTGGAAGTTTACAGGCTTATAAGCATTACTACTACAACATTATGCATTAGAAAGGAAGAAATGGACAATGGCCTGTTAATGAGAAACTATAAAATTCATAATACTGATCATATAAGAACTAAATGTATTGTAAAATAATTTATTTTACATTCCATTAATATATGCTTCCTTTGATTACCTTACTTCACACTTCAAATAAAAACATCAATATTTGAAACATGATAACAGTAAGAAAACTGGCAAAACTGTGCCTAAATTGTGTCATTAGTTTTCCTTTTAGAGTTCTGATAAACTCAAAAGAAACACACATATGAGTAATTTTTGGCAACCTTTAGCCATAAGGAAGCTACAGCTCATCAGTTCTAATCTAGAGATCAAAGCAATTTAGTGGCAACATAAAGCAGTTGTGTTTCAACAGTGACAGGATATTCCTTTAAAAACATAACATCAAACAAAAAATATGTGAGAGAAACTATTTTATGCTTAAAAATATGGCAGGCAGTCATGTGTAAGGAAAATACTGTATTCTTAAAGTGGAAAAAGACATTTTAATTTTTTTAGATTCCCCACCTTTTTTCTCATGTACAACTCAAGGTAGTACTTTATATAAATCTGGTGTTTTACTAATTTAATCTCATTTACTCAACACTCATTGACAATATATATTTTTTATATTTTCTGAGTTTTACAAAATTACTGTAAGCCTTGGAGTTTCAAGGAACTGTTAATAACTGTTAAACTGTTAAGATGGTTAAAAGCCATAAAAAGAAGACAGGAAAGTCTGCCTCATCAGATAGTAGAACTGTAAAATACAACATCTAATTTCAATGGAATAAGAGATTAGCTCTTACCAAATTCAGATTGTACTAGCTCTGCTAAAATTTGATGGAAAGAAAAAATTAGTAGTAGAAATGTATAAAAATTTGTTATTGTTGTTGTTATTGTTGTTTAATGTAAGTTCTAGTTGTTAAAATCATTTTTTTCCATCCTACCGTACACAGATTGTTATGCCTATAAAAAAGAGATTGAGAAACTACCTACAAATGATATTGTGTACTCAGAATATCTTTCTTGTGTCCTGTGTAGTCATCTGAGACATGAAAAAGATATGAATGCTATGACTAGTTTTACACCTCATGCTAAATTATAGTTTATTCCAATCATGGTTTGTTGAACACAATATAATGTGGCCAAATTTACACACAATGCCAAATCAAAATAGCAATTTATAAATTGCAGTAGCAGCATTCATATTATTTCCATGGTTGAGCTGTTTTTAAATTAAGACCAGTTTTTGAGATGGATGGAGATAAAAAGCTTTGCTAGCTGACTGGCTGGCTAGGAAGAGTGCATATATTGTTCTATGAAGTCAGAAATATACCTGAGGCCACCTAGATTTTTTTAATAGGAAATGATTGTGTATATATCTTAATTTCTTGGCTTTTCTGCAGACACTGAATATTGTACTTTGGCTCTTGAGGCTTAGAGAAAAGACAATAAATAAGAGCAGAAGAAAATTTCTAAAATTAAAAGAATATTGAATTTCTTAAAGAGAAGCGCCTGCACAACCTCCAATGCCTCCGACGAGCAGCTGGGCATCGCAGGGGCTGTGGAGTGCGCATGTGTGTGCAATGCCCATCAATGCGCACACAGTGCACGTCTGGTACATGCATGAACGGACCATGATCAGCATACCAGTAGCAAAGGAAAGAGCAACCCACCACTGGTAGCAACCCATTTCGTCTGTTAAAATCTTCCCAACAAGAGACTCTAAATGTTTTGGGTTCAATTTCCACAATCTCAAGTAATTCTGACCATTAGTCAAGTTAAAGAAGGCTAATAATTAATATAATCATTATTACTTAAAAAATGAAACAAGCTTCATGAATGGTGCATGGGGTGGAAAAATTCATACGAAATATTAGAAGTACACTAAACTTATCTCTTTATGGAGCTGAACAATGGTACAGGTTCTTAACTTGGTGACATGAACTCACACTGAGGAACAAAAATGGTGAGATTATTCAGCTATGAAACAATGAAACTGTGCAACATAATAAGCAACATTTGGAATCCTAAGTTATAAACAGTAGAGAGATAGAACAATGGAAAATATGCTTTCATAAGTCTTCTATGGAGAAGATGATGAAGTAAACTTGTTCAGAAAATATAACTGACTTCTATGAATAGATTTGTTTTACTGCATGTTGTAGAGCTAAAGACCTCCTGTTTTTTTATTACATCATCAGACCTCAGGTTGAACATCTAGATTTCTATCAAGAAACATTAAGCTGTTTAGTATGGGTGCAAAACTCTACCACTGATGCTTATTTTTTAATTTTTTAATTTTATTTTTTGTGAAGCTTGCAGATTGGGACTTACTTTACAGGAAATTAGATACAATTGTGTTGGGGACATACTGTATGGATTTACCTCATACCTGGAAATATCATCCTAAAATGTACTGTGCTAAAATTACAGTTCTAACTTTTTCTTTATGACCAATGAGGTCTTCATCAAAGCCTTGAATACATTTCATTCTGCTTGTCTCAACATATTCATTTTATTTCTCATTAATTAGCTATGGGTCTAATTCTTTTTCAGTCATGAAGCTGTATTTTTAATATATAAATATATATAGTTTTTATTATATTTTTAAAATCTTTTTTTTTTAAATCTGGATTATTTAAATTGCCATCCGCTCATGTTATATTATTTTTCTCTATAGATTCATGGTGAAATGGAACAATTAAGAGTAATAGCCATGCCTACAGCCTGAAGCATTTTGGAAAAATTCTTGAAGTATTACAGAATTAGAAGAAGACTATTAAAAAACCACATTAACATAAAAGATGATTTTTTTAGATAGGTAGCTGCTGTATTTTAGTCAGTTTGTAGACTAACGTTTGTAGACAATGCTTAATTGATTTTGATCCTGAAATGGTTTATTTTAGCAGCCCAAACTGTAGACATTCTAATGGAACTGATGGTCACTTAATGCATTTTAGTTAGTTCCAAAAACTGCAGGATTTCTTTATAAGCAAGAATTTCAGTGCCTCTGCTTCTTGTTACTGGGTCATATGTGACTAGTGATAGGTGGAAACATCAGATCAATACCACTGTGCCAGCCATGTATCACTGTAAGACAATAAGAAGCCTTTCTCATCTATTATTTTAAAAGCTTTGGGTTCTTCTAAGTGCTATTTACTTTGGGTGGAAATTTTTAGTGACCTCTATGTGGCATTTATCTACTAATATATAGGTTAGGCATATATATCAAAGGTAACAGTAAATCTTCTTTAAATTAAACTTAATGCCTGGCTGTTTGATGAAGACAGCCAAATAACAAATTAGGTTGCTGTCCCCCCCCGCCCCGATTTTTCTTTTTCAATTTCAATTTCAATTTATTTTGATTTGTATACCGCGCCTTTCTCCATCGAGATGGACTCAGGGCGGTGCACAGGAAAATTAAAACCAATAAATAATAGAAAATACAATAATATAATTAAAAGAGAATTAAATTAAAAGCCTATGCTAAAATTCCCTAATAAAATCCAACGTCCATTTCCTGATTGGCAAGAGCTATATCACAGCTAGAATCTAAAAACTAAGCTAGACCAGCTTGCTGGAAAAAGTATGTCTTGAGCGAGCGGCAGAAGAGGGAAAGGTCCGTGATAGTGCGAAGTTCGGGGGGTAGGTCGTTCCAGAGGGCCGGCCCTGCCACAGAAAAGGCCCTACCCCTGGGCACCGCTAGCCGGCATTGGCCAGCAGTTGGCACCCTGAGTAGGCCCTCCCTGTGGGAGCGAATCAGTCGGAGGGAGGTATGTGACAGGAGACGGTCCCGCAAGTAACTAGGCCCCGAGCCATGGAGCGATTTAAAGATGGTGACAAGCACCTTGAAGCGCACCCGGAAGGCCACTAGTAGCCAGTGCAGCTCGCGCAGGAGAGGTGTTACGTGGGAGCATCGAGAAGCTCCCAGAATCCCCCGCGCGGCCGCATTCTGCACCAACTGGAGCCTCCGGATGCACCTCAAGGGGAGCCCCATGTAGAGCGCATTACAATAGTCCAGGTGGGACGTCACGAGTGCTTGAGTGACTGTGCGGAGGGCATCCCGGTCAAGAAAGGGACACAACTGGCGTACCAGGCATACCTGGTAAAAAGCCCCCCTGGTCACGGCCGCCACATGGTCATCCAAGGACAGCCATGAATCCAGGAGGACGGCTAAGTTGTGAGCCCTTTCCACGGGGGCCAGTGACTCGCCCCCGATAACCAGCGTTGGAATTAGCTGGCTATGCCGGGACGCCGGAAACCACACCCACTCAGTCTTGGATGGGTTGAGCCGAAGTTTGTTACTTCCCATCCAGAGCCGCACAGCTTCCAAACACCGGGACATCGTTGGGGTGGTTGGGGGTAGATATGTACAGCTGAGTATCATCAGCGTACAGGTGGTACTCTACCCCACAACCACGGATGATCTCACCCAGTGGCTTCATATAGATGTTGAACAGGAGGGGCGAGAGGACCTGACCCCTGAGGCACCCCGCATGTCAGGGGCCTCAACGTCGACCTCTGCCCTCCTGTCAACACAAATTGCGACCGACCGGAGAGGTAGGAGGAGAACCACTGTAATACAGTGCATCCCAATCCCAACCTCCCCAGTCGATGCAATAGGATACCATGGTCGATGGTATCAAAAGCTGCTGAGAGATCTAATAGGACCAAGATAGAGGAATAACCTCTATTTCTGGCCCTCCAGAGATCATCCACCAACGCAACCAATGCTGGTGCTGTGCCCGTGGCGGAAGCCCGACTGGCGCAGGTCTAGATAAGCAGTTTCCTCCAGGTGTCGAGGGAACTGTTGTGCCACCACACTCTCAATAACCTTCGCCAGAAAGTGAAGGTTGGCGACCAGACGATAATTAGATAACAACGCTGGGTCCAGGGAAGGCTTCTTCAGGAGGGGTCTCACCACCGCCTCTTTCAAGGCGGCTGGCAAGAACCCCTCACTCGAGAAGCGTTCACTACTTCATGGAGCCAGCCTCGTGTCACCTCCCAGGAGGCCAGTACCAGCCAGGAGGGACACGGATCCAATAAACATGTGGTGGCATTCAGCCGCCTCGGTAACTTGTCCATGTCTTCGGAAGTAACAAAGTCAAACTCATCCCATAAAACGGTCTCAAGACCCGCCTCGGACGGTCCGCCCAGATCTATCGGATTGGAGACCAAGTCATCCTGGATCCGAGCAATTTTATCCTGCAGATAACTTCCAAATTCCTCTGCTCTGCCCTGCAAAGGAGCTTTCCGCGACCCCTGCTGAAGAAGGGAGCGGGTCACTCTAAACAGGACGGCAGGGCGGTTATCTGTGGATGCAATAAGAGTGGCGAGATGACTACGTTTCGCCATTCTTATCGCCACTAGGTAGGTCCTTAAATTTTTAAAGTTATGTTTGGGTGCTCATCCATTTAAAAATCAACCAGGCCTAACCCTACTTAGCTTTTTGAGATTAATTTAAATTATCTATGTGCTGTCCTCTGTCTCTGCTCCTTATGCACATTCATGGTTTTGCTTACTAGCCTCTCAAACTCAACTCAAATAATCTCTTCAACTCAGTTCATAAATGTCTGATTTGCTAACTTTCTTTTACTCTAGAAAAGTAGCAATAAGGAAGTTACTTATTCCATTCTGTAACAGATACACATGCTCTGCCTTTATTCTAATACAACAATATTCATATAAGTGTAAATATTACTTTAATATTACTTTAATAATGGTAACCTTGCTTAAAGAATAACCTTGTACTTTGCCTAAACATAAGAGTTGTGAATGGATTAGATGTAACATATATATATATGTGTGTGTGTGTGTGTGTGTGTGTGTGTTAGTTTTATGAGCTGATCAATAAATAAATCAGAGAGACTAGCATAGATCTATTTTGATCTTTTTAGTTCTCATCAGCTAGGTACACATACATACATACATACATACATACATACATACATACATACAATTGTTTCACAACACCCTGTTAGAGCCCCAATTAAGGGAGGAGACATACTGTTTCCTTTTCTGCCTTTTGGCTCATCACCAGAGACCATCTAGACCAGTGATTGCGAACCTATGGCACGGGTGCCACAGGTGGCACGCGGAACCATTTCTTAGGGCACGCGAGGCGTTGCCCTGTCAGCACTAGCGCACATGTGTGTGCTGCCCAGCTGATTTAGGCCTTCTTTTGAGGCCATTTCTCGCCCTCTGGAGGTTTCATGGAAGCTCCTGAAGCCTTTGGAGGTGGGAGGGGAGGCTGTTTTCACCATCCCCAGGCTCCTAGAAAGCCTCTGGAGCCTCTGGGGAGGGCGAAAAAAGCATGCAAAAAGCAGGGGGTCATGCACATAGCATTATGGGTGTGGCACGCACACCCACGACCCCCCTGAGCTCCCCCCACTTTTGGCACGCGAGCCAAAAAAAGGTTAGCCATCACCAGAGGCGTAGCGTGGGGGGTGCAGGGGGGCCGGCCGCACCGGACGCAACATCTGGGGGGGGGGCGCTCCAGAGACCCGACTCGGAAGCTCTCCTCCGCGGGTCTCTGGAGTTGGCGGCGGCGGCGCCTGGGCGCTCCTGGGCCGGCGAGAGTCGGGGAGCGAACAGCGGCCAGTAGGGGCAAAACCTTCCCGGGCCATCCCCCGGCTGAGGCCAGCGCCGGCTCCTCGCACCCGCCAGCGCCACCCGAGGGGGCCAGGCGAGACTTAAAGGCGCAGGTCTTTCGAAGCAACGGCCGTGCGGAGACCCTGGAAGACTCCTCCGTTCCGAGCCAGCCAGAGGAGCGGCGACCTGGGCCCCGCGGCGGCCCGGGAAGACCCTCTTGCCCCGGCTTTCAGGCCGTCGCCCTCCGTAGAAAGGAGCGTTGGGTGTCCCAGGCCCGCACCACGCAAAGGGCGCCCGCTTCTCCCCAAGGCGAGGCAACGAGTGTCGGAACCGGATGGCCGAGCCCTTTGGGCAGTGGCTGCCCGCCGGATCCTCGCGGGAGGTGCATGGGCTCGACACCACAAGAAGAGTTGCCTCCCCCGAGTGCTAAAATCCGTAGAAAGGAGCGTCGGGTGTCCCAGGCCCGCACCACGCAAAGGGCACCCGCTTCTCCCCAAGGCGAGGCAACGAGTGTCGGACCCGGATGACCGAGCCCTTTGGGCAGCAGCTGCCCGCCGGATCCTCGCGGGAGGTGTGTGGGCTCGACACCACAAGAAGAGTTGCCTCCCCCGAGTGCTAAAATCCATGGGTTAGGGGGCGCAAATTATTTGCCTTGCCCCGGGTGCTGACAACCCACGCTATGCCACTGGCCATCACTGATCTAGACAGAAAGCCATGAGTTCCGTTGTGTTAATTTTTTAATGTGTGTTAGTATTATGAGCTGATCAATAAATAAATCAGAGAGACTAGGATAGATCTATTTCGAGCTTTTTCATACTCTAGCTGATGAGCCCGTTCGAATCCCAGTAAGAGTATGACTAGCTGATTAGAGCTAAAAAGCTCGAAATGGTTCTATCCTAGTCTCTCTGATTTATTTATTGATCAGCTCATAATACTAACACACACACACACACACACACACACATATATGTAAAGCAACATATAATTTAAGGAAACTACTACTGAACTTTAACAGTCATCAACAAGTCATATAAAATTCTATAGGGTATAAGATAAGACTTTAAATGAATTTTACTAACAATATATTCAATAATTAATCATTGCCTAGGCTTCTTAAGATGTAAATGGTATGAAGAAAGGAGGGATCTTCAAAACTGTTACTTGAAAAGCTGAGAGGAAGAGGATTATCTTCCATCCAAATACTACTGGAAGTTCTCCTCCTGTGATAATCATTAACAACTTTTTTCCTGACACTTCTCCCTCATACCCAAAAGCCTAAGAACTTTATTTCTATTTATCCTTTGAATATTTCAAGTGAGGCATAAATAGTAATTTGTTCGGAGTGCTTTAATTTGGGATTTTTTTCCTTCTAAGCTAAATATTGGACTTGATAGCTGAAATCAAGTCCTACGGCATATTCTTACTCTGATTGTATGATACGTACATGCGACTATGCAGTAGTATCTTCTGTGGTACTCCTCCATCTCACTGTTGAATTATTTTGTCCATATTATGATCCAATTTTATCCAAATAGTTTAAATGAACAACTTCTTCTTGTTATTATTTATTTATAATGTAAATATGGTATTAGATATCAGGCTGCAAATGTGTACTTGAGCTTACATCAGTGCTATTGAATTCAATGTAGCTTATTTTTCAGTTGTTATGTGTGTGTCTGTGGTGTGTCCATGGGGCTGGGAATCTTCTTTGGCCAACATGTGAGTCACCATGTGAAATGAACAGCTATAAAATATGTTTAAAAAGCAAACATGTGAAGCTCCTACGTCTACTCTATGTGTTTCAGCAACTATATGGATGCATGCTAATCTGATTCAATATGTATACTAATTAATATTACTTATGAAAAAACTAGGACAAAATAGAAGACCTTAATTGACCTCTGTAGCTACTTTTACAATGAGATAAACATGGTAATTTTTTGTCCATCAAACATGGTAATTTTTTGTTCATCAAAACATTTCATCCTTATTTTATGCACTTTCATTTCAACCTGAGCATGTTGCTGAGTAGGACAAGACCACTACAACATTAAATGTTCATTTAAAAATAACAGAAAATATTAATTTTAAAATATTTTTTAAACCCCCCCCCCCCCCCACAAAAGACCTTCTGTTTTCTTTGCTCAACTGTTTCCTATTTTGACAGGGTATCATTGGGTTGGTGTGGGTGGGAGTTGCCTGGATTTAAATCTGTCACAAAGATGATGCTTTCAGGAATAGGAAATAGAGAATTGAATTGGAATTAACTTCTGCAAGATTTTTTTTAAAGATCTAAAATCAACTATCTTTAATATCCATCTCTTTGTGAAGAATTTCTATTAAATGCCGACCTGGAAATTGCTGGCATCAATCCCAGTCTTTGTTCTCATAAGGAAGTAAGCTTGGTGCTGTGGGGAATATTATACCAAACGTGTTCCTAAACTTGAGGGAAATGACTGTTTTGTATTTTGAGCTTTCTTGTGCTAAGTGAATTCTAAATTCTAGTGTTAATAATACATAACCAATGTCAGCTTTTATTTAAAACAGAACTGTGGAATGCAGTTAAACCCAGTGCAAAGCCTAGGCTAATCTAAAATATATTTATCTTCCTACAAATTCATACTGAATGGCTTTCCTCAACAAAATAGTGCCACCTGGCCAATCTCCATTGAAGCAATTTTATTATTTCTTAATACAACTTTCTCTTCTACCTCTAACCCTGCTTGTGCTGTGCAGTATGCAATATGCATTTTGAAAGAGTCTTTTTTTATGAAAGCAAGACTGCCTCTTTATATTGTACGATATATATAGCAATCTCCCTAATCTGGTTCATTAGACTTCAGTTCCCATCACTGCCATTTTGGGATTAATTCCCTGGCAAGTCGATTCTTTTAATTTTGCCTCATCCCAAACTCCAAAGACGACTTGCTTTTTCAGCTCATGTTTGTAGCTCAGGGTTGAATTGTAAAGTTCTTGATGCTCTCTGAATGTGGTTGTTTGCTTCCAGATATTTCACTATCCAACTAGGTAAATTCATCACTTAGTAATTGTGTAATGAAATATCTACAAGCAAAACAACCAAGCTCAGAGAACACCAAGAACTCTACAATATTTTGATAAGGAGCCAAGTTTTTCCCCCCATAAAAAAATATGCTACCAACCCATTGCTTCTTTTAAGATTTTTTAAGACTAAATCTTGCCATGCAGAACAGAATAATTTAAAAAGAAGCTAAGTAACTTTTGCTGCCGGTAGCTTACTTTAAGGTAATCAGTACCAGCATCAACAACTGTGATTATTCAAGCAAGACAAGCACAATTATTTAGTGTGTTTTAAAAGGGATGATGCATTATTTTTCATTTAGAAAAAAAAAGAAAAATAAAATTGTTTGATTAGTCTTCCACTTAGTGTCAATCAAGGATAATGTCAGTAATTTAATCAATACAAACAATACAATGTTAACAAAATAAGTTGAAAATTAAACTTGAAATAAAGATTGGAAATTTTTTATCAGATATAGGAGAATGTGGTCCCTTATGAATGCCGTGCAGAATTAGAATAGATTTGTTAGAAACTGATCCTGTAAATTTTATGTAGAGTTCTTACTGATGACAATAAAAAAAGGAAAACACATCAATTAGTATATTATCAGTACATGGCTGTTCAGGGAAAAAGAAGTAACACGATACCTTTCGTTTTACAAGCTTGGTTATTAATACTAAGGCATCAATCATAAATATAGAGAGTAGGTTGCATTGAATTTGTAGAGGTTTGGATTTAGTTGCTATGAAATGCACAAAAGTGCAAATATAGCACCTGTCTGCTGTGCTACAGCAGCTGTGCCTCCTCCAGGATTATGTAACTATCTTTTACAATTGCTATGCAATCTCAGAAAAAATCATCTGCTTTAAAGAATAGCAAACAAGTGTTTTATTCCTATTATAATATATTCTTTTGCCTTTGAAACCAACATTGTCCCATCGATTATATTTTTGACACTTCTTAGTATACACCAATATAACCTTTAATCTAGAAAAATAAGGATTTATTTCCAGGTAAACTCTGGGAGTTAGGGCAGCCTGGCATGCTATGGTCCGTGGGATCACAAAGAGTCAAACACAACTTAATGACTGAGCAATGAAAAAAAAAAATCCAGGTTAGCATTTTTACAATTGTGCTTGAGTTTCTTCTATTTTACTTAATTTACTATGGTGGGTTTCTTAATTTTTGTTGCCCATTCCCAATGGGTACCATTTGTACCTTCAATATGTGGATGATAGTAGAATAGAGAAAATTATTTAACAATTCTATTGAATTATGTAAATAATTTCACGATTCTTTGGAACATACAAATAAAAGATATGACTTTTAGGTATGGATGCAAGAATAGCAGCTGCAGAGTGATTTAAAACTGTTTGGCAGTGGCCTACCTCAAAATAGTTTTTATTCATTATTTCATCAACCACATACTGCTCAAAACTACCTAGGCACATTTTTCTGTCTTCCCACAACATAGTGAGCTACAGATTTATTCATTCATATTTTAGTTTACCTGGAATTGTATAACATATTGATCCATAAATTAAACAGATGCTGGATTTGCACAACACCTGAAATTTTGCTTGGCTAATACGTAGTATTGTATGAACACAAGGCCATTGTTTTGAATGTATGTCTCAGAATTGGACACAATGATGGGTTATATTCTGAGGTAAGAGCTTTCTAAATAATTAGTGAAAGAATCTAGCACAGCATTTTGGATTAATATAATTTATTAAAAGGCATTAACATTTTCGAGCTGCACCTCAATTTATCAGACACAGTGGCTTATGCCTTTTAATAGAAATTGTTTGTCAGAAAAGATGCCATCAAATCTTTTTTGCTACCATAGACTAACAAGGCTTTCTTCGTTAGTGTCATAAATAATTACTATCTATTAGTACTGATACTGATGAAATACATTTTACAGGTTTATCATTAAACCAACAACACTATTTACTATATTCAAAAATGCAAATTATTTGCTAGATTCAGAAATAATTGCTTCAAACTCTTCTGTGCTTTTAATCATTGATTTTAAACATTGATTTACTAACTCAGTGTTTTTTAATGAAGCTAAGATTAACATGGCCTCTCTTTTTTTCCCTTCAGCCTGTCACTATTTTGAACAGAATACAAAATCAAGTCATTGACAATGAGTGCTGATTTCATCATTTGGCTAAAATATGCATAGACCTCCCTAGAAATATGGAATGTTGGATGGCGGTAGAATACATAAACCAAGTCACCATGATTAATTAAGCCTTGCCCTACAGCAGCAAAGCCTCTTTCGAATGGAATTTGACTCCTGATGAATCCATACCTACAATACCAGACTTCTCTTCCATTGGCTGGTTCCAGATTTCTTTTTTTAATACGTTTGCAAACTCAGTATTTTCAGCCCAGGTATTTTCTCTCTAGTCTAGTGCTAATCTGTTTAGTTTCCTTGACCAGATGACATCAGAGATATAGGCCTTTCCAATAGTGCCATGTAAATGGAAGATGCACATTTTATTTTATTTTCCTAAATAGAGGATATGTTATAGTTTTTATTTTTCAAAAGTCTTTTGGGTTTTTTTTTGCATTTGAAAAGGTGCACTCTAACAGCGCATTAACTAAGGGAAGTGCCTCCAACACCAAAACTATCTACAAACATGACACAGATTTTAAAAGATGCGGGACCATCACCTCTTCGGGTAGGGAGGCAAGAAACTTGCACAGAAACAAATTAAGGAGAAGCAGCACTAATCGCATGAGTTGATGTTGATGAGGACAACACTGATTGGGGTTTCAAGAGCATGAAGCGCTGCCCACGCAGAAACCTGCGGGGTCCGATGGATTACTAGCCCTGGAGAAAAGCGTGGCCGCGCTTCACCTTAACTCTCTTTGCGGCAGGGACGTTAATAGCGAAAGCGCTTCTAGGAAAGCAACTCAAAAGGATTCACTTAGTTGCCTGTACGGATATGCAAAAAAAGTAGAGCTGTCATGAGATACCCGATGACTTTTCTGTTCTAAAAAGCTAAGGGGGAAAAAAAGCAGCGGGAAAATCAGGCGAGAGTGGCTGCGCGATGGGCTAAGGAAAGGGAGGGCGGTGCGTAGAGCTTGTCGGGAGTTGTAGTTTACCGTATTAGGAAGGCGGCTCTGTGCTCTAAGCCTTCAACTACAAGGCCCACAAGGCAAGGCTTCATTCGGAGCGTCTTTCCCTCACCTCCCTCCTCCTTCCTTTTCTCTTCTTCAGGTCGTGCTGCATCCGGCAGTTTTGCTTTTTCTTCAGGTCAGCTGGGTTACGCTCGCGCGTGAAAGACTCCCGGCTTGCGCGAACCTTTGCTCGTAAACGTGGTTGGGGTTTTGGAGCAGAGTCGCCAACACTAAAACTGGGTTGGAGAAGTGCGTTCTTCTGGCAGCCGCATCTTTGCTGCTTCAGTTCCACGCGATTTAAGATCGGGGCAAAAAGACGCCAGGAGATTCCAAAAGGCAGGCAGGCAGGCTGTCCCTCCCTCCATTATCAAACTGTATTGTCTGTCTATCTATATCTATCTAGTCTCTCTCTGCTATCTATCTATCTATCTATCTATCTATCTATCTATCTATCTATCTATCTATCTATCTATCTATCTATCTATCTATCTATCTATCTATCTATCTATCTATCTATCTATCTATCTATCTATCTATCTATCTATCTATCTATCTATCTATCTATCTATCTATCTATCTATCTATCTATCTATCTATCTATCTATCTATCTATCTATCTATCTATCTACCTACCTACCTACCTACCTACCTACCTACCTACCTACCTACCTACCCACCTACCTTCTCTCTCTCTCTCTCTCTCTCTCACACACACACACACACACATATATATACATACATATCCCATCTATATCTACCTACTTACCTATCTATCTGTCTGTCTGTCCTTTCTCTTTCCCTCTATGGAATCTATATCTATCTGTCTATCTGCCTATCTCTGTCTTTTCAATCTTATCCTATCCATCCACCTACTTTCCTACCTACCTATTCATTCAAAAGGGCCCTTTGCCTATTTATATTCCACCTTTATTATTTTTTATAAACAACTCAAGGCAGCAAAAATATCTAATTGGCCTCCTATTTTCCTCACAACAACCCTGTGAGGTGAGTTGGGCTAAGAGAATGTGACTGCCACTTTCTCCCCCAGCCCCAATGCAAACCTACTTCCAAAGAACGGTAACAATCTGATACGTAATAATTCATCTCCTGTGTTAGAATGAGGGGATTGTCCCCTGGGCCTAAAAGAAATGCCGGGTTATGACTAGAATTGAGAATCAGGCCTCTTGGACTGTGTTTCTTCTGCAAGTGCACCTGAAAGCTTATCTAACTTTTACCAAGTTACAACGGCACTGGAAAAAGTGACTTATGAGCATTTTTTAACATTTATGACTGTTGCAGCATCCCTATGGTCACATGATTTACACTGGATGCTTGACAACTGACTCACATTTATGACAATTGCAGTAATGAGGGGTTGTGTGATCACCTTTTGCAACCTGACAAGCAGAGTCAATGAGGAAACCAAATTCACAACCGTGTTACTAATTTAACAACTGCAGTATTCACTTAACAAATATGGCAAGGAAAGTCGTAAAATGGGGCAAGACTCACTTAAATTTCTCACTTAGCAACATAACTTTTGAGCTCAATTGTGGTCATAAGTTGAGCACTATCTGTACTTTCTTAGGTTGGAGGCAGGTAAGGAGAGCCTGAAGCATCTAGTGACCTAATGGTGAGAATTGATTTAACAAAGAGACCACGGCCATTTTTAATGATTAAAAACATAATAACTTGGAATATTCACTTGGGATAACGTTTCAGCCCTGACTTCTTTTAGTATCTGTGTCCAATGTCTCTACTTGCTCTCATTCATATGCATATGAACTATTCCCAATATTTGGTGATGGTCCTGCTTCAAGATGCATCAGTGTTTTTCCTCAAGATTCTGGGCTGAGGATGGCTTGTCCATTCCCAAAGCAGAAGATTGAAATATTAAGAAACTTGCAAACAAAAACCATACTCAATTGATACACAGTAGGTATAGTAATCCTGCCAAGACGAATTTAAAAAAAAATCCACTTCATCTTCCTAGCTTTTCCCGCCATGTTTAGATTATTATTTTTTTGTTGAATCCTGAGTGGGAAGGTGTCTGGATCTTGAAAGAAGTGTGTAATAATTTATATTCGCTTATAGGCTTATTTTTACCATTTACTTATGGTATTGGAAAATGAAGGTGTTTCATTGGCTTGGTATCTATAGAAGACTATATTTGGGGCTTTCTAAAGAGGTCTATACTTAAATAGGTTTTTCAGATTGACTTCTTAACTGGAACAGCTAAGTATCCATGTGAGCATCTCTGGGTAGATAGGGAAAAAAAATGAGAATGTGCGTTAGTATTACATTTTCACCACTCTTAGCTTTATTTCCTCTTTAGCTACCTTTCTTGTTTACTAGTAGTAAAATTGTTGGTAACTCAATGTAGGGTGATGGTGCAGCATGGCTTACTTGCAGATGTGCTTCATTTAGTATGAATGCCACATGTTGAGGGATTTAAAATTATATATTTATATATATATTGTTTTTATTATATAAAACTAAATTTAAAGACGTTTGAATTAAATGAGTTATAAGCAAAAGATGTATAAGATATTCCACCAAGACATAAAATCCACGGTTTTTAATTTCACTTCAGTTAATGAAAACATCAGAAATTCACCACTCTGCAAATTCACCCCAATTCATAAGAAATTCACCACTCTGCATTAAAAAATGCAGATGTGGCACACACAAGCAGGATTGATTTAAATCAAGGTGATTTAAATAATTGATTTAAATCATGAGAACTCTTATTTTATATCATTGATTAAAATCAATTTTACAGTGATATTTCTTGACATATTTTAAACAATTGTGCAAATGTGATTAAACACGTTAATTTATAGTTCAGTAAAGCATTTTGCAATAAAGTTTGATTAATTTCAGCAGTTACTTTAAGAATTAACTTGATTTTTATTATTTGTGAAATAGTGCATAATAATTATTTATTTGCCTAACTGTAATAGCAATAACACATCATATAAATTCTGAAATCATACATATCAAGGGTGATTATGTTTAATTAAACATAATTTTAAATGAAAAACATTAATTTTTGCTGTAGGAACAAACTTCAGCAATGTTATCCAATTATGGTCCTTAAATTTGACTTCAAATACCTTTAGATTTTGATAGTCTCAGCATTATAGCAATTGCTGAAGTTTTGTTATTTTTATATAACTAGAGCTTTGGTTTTTTTTTACTCAGACAACTTGTCAGATGGATATTTTTGTGATTAACATATTAAAAGAAAGCCTATAAGGGCAGCCTATCCTTCAATGAGGCTGCAAAGTATTTAAATGTTAGCCAGAATCACTGTGATAGTGAGATCTATTTTATCTATATTTGTCAAATTTATTATGGTGAATAAAATCTGGGTCTGTAATTAATGTTTCTAGAAATTTGAATATAGGGAAACTGTCCTGTTTTAATTATATATTTTCAAAAAACTCAAATTGTTATATGACATGATTCTTCCTAAGGTCATTTGTTGACTTATACAGTAGTTAGCTTCTATATACAACTAAACCTCAACTCAATACATGGGTGGGGGTTTCTAAAAATATGATATTGAGTTTTTAAATATAAAACTATGAAAATATACTAATCTAAAATAGAGTTTAATGTACAGAATGCATATTTCAGTAAAAATCTGCCTTTTACTCTTTGGTGCTGCTTTGTTTTGTGTCTGTCAGGAATGGGTTTGTTAGACTTGGTTGTGAACAGAAAAGCCCTGAATTATTTCTTTCTCAAGACCAAACCTTCTGAAAGATTTGGCAGGTTACCAGGAACAGATCTACCAGTTTCCACAAAGTTGTTTATGAAACAATATAACTCACGAACAAGTGATCCTTAAGTAATCAGCACAGGAATTCAAATGAAGTCTTGCTTTTTGTAGCTTTTAGAATACCTTCTGGAAGAATTCAGTATATGAATTCTTCCAGAAGAATTCATGAATGTATGAATCTATTGCTTAATATATTTCATTTATATGAAAATATAATATTCCATTTGATGGCTACACATACAGGGGGGGGGGGGGGAGGGAGAGATTTTAAGAGAAACTAGCTAAACTAGGCTTTATTGGTATTTCTTATCTTCAGCATTAATCTGTACAGATTTATCTCAAAATATTGTAGCATAACTTTCCAGGTCATGTTGGAAAGAGAAATAGGAACAAAAAAAAAATAGTATTGGGACAGTATTTCAGGGTCTCTAATAAAGTTTTAGGAAAAAGTACTGTTGACAATTCATAATATTTAATTATGAAATCTCAGTGTCAAAAGATTAATCCTTTTCCTATAAATGGCCCTTTCATTTAATTGTGTCCTAAAAGATGTGTTAAAATTCATTTAAATAATAATATTAATAAACATTAATATATAAATGGCCAGGCAATCAGGTATGATCCTGCTCTGGGATTTATACGTCCAGTATTACCCCAATAAGTCAGTTGCTATTTATATATTAATGTTAATGATATTGATATGACTTCAGATTTTCAAAATAAAAACGTATTTAAAGGTTTGGGTAAAATAGTTGTGCTTGGAAGTTGGCCTCAGCAACTTTTATCTATAGTCTGATCCATGACAAATTAATTACACTACTTATGCAGCTATCGCACCATACTCTATAGGAAGCTATACTAGTTCTACAGTAACTTGTGTTACTGTGGCTACTTTATCTCCTGATAAGTCCGTAATTAACTTGTCACTACTGTTTAATGCTTACGGTATGTAGAGAATCAGTTAATGGCATCACTAAAGCGGTAGTAGCCTGAAGGAGAAGTTCATGCCCACTGGGAAGGCTATCAGGGATTGCTTAAACACAAAGCACCAGGGCCTGACTGGAAAGGTATTAGGATAACAAGTTACAAATGCTACTGATGCAAATATAGTTAGTCTCTGATGGCACTCTTGATTTGGGATCAGACTAATTTCTATGAGAAAAAAAAAGTAAGTAGTGTTTTCAGTTGTGGATAGCAAATTTCTACCATTTTCCTGGAAAGTAAATTTATGGTATTTGATGGGGCTTCCGTATGTGTATATGAGTACAGGCTTCTGTTACAGGGGAGTTTATTTATCTTACTATATATATTATAATGTTAAGAATGTTGTTTTCTTGAAGACTATATGACTATTCCTTATACTGCCCTGGAGACCACTAACATAAAAGATGGCATCCAAATGCATGTGTTGAATGTTAAAAACTCAGGTTATATACTAGTGGTTTTTCTCAATTTAATCAGGGTTGAATCATAGTCTCATAGGAACAAAATGCAGTTCCTTTCTGCATCATCATCAACCATAGTGAGCCATGATGCAGCTATTTTATGGTAAATTTCAGACTATTTTGACAAAGAAAGCATTACCCATTCATAGGGACAAATTTGCACATTTAAAAAACCCCATGAAATGAGCTAAATCTTAAGTATATGGTATGTGCACATTCTAAACTGTACATATGTCAGTGTATTATATATTTAAAGATTTCCCATGTTAGAAAAATTTCCTGTTTGCAGCACTTGTAGAGTCAGCAAACTATCCAATGCAGTCTGCATTGCCCGTTCCCAGAAGTCGAGGGGTGAAACTGAATGCACGTTCTACCAATAGCACAACTCGTAAAAGCAAGCACTTGTTAAATCTATTTGTTTTTATTATAGACATCGATCTGCCAGTCGCAATAATGCATTTATGGACATTTTTCTGCAAGCACAGCGCTGGTGGCAGTTTTTACTGACAAATTGAGTCATATGGACAGTAGTTCAAAATAAGCTTACTTTATTGACAGATTGTGCATTTCTGTAGTTCACTGTATTCTTAAGAAAGCTGGAGTGGCAAAAAGGAAGCTATCGGTAATGTAAGACAATTGGTCCAATTTCTGAAATGCATATTTAGAAAGGTAGCTTCATTTTTATATACTTTTTGCCTTTGGTTTTATGCTCTCTGAAGAGAGAGGACTCCCAAAGATGAAACATAGCATGCATGTTTTAGAAGGGGCCCTGAAAACCTGAAGCTATCATGGTAATAGCCATTATTTTAGCTAACGTATATGAGTTTACTTCTTCCCATGTAATTTAGGCTGGGGCTACAGTCAGTTGTAGGCTAGAGCATTCTATATTCATGCTTTGTGAAATGCTTTTTAAAAAATCTGTTCTGATTTAATTGAGTGGACTGTTTCTCCCACTCTGACCAATCACTCATACTTTTTTTGGGAACAACATTACTTTTGGCTTTCTACCTGTTCTATTCTACCTACCCCTAACCTCCAAGGGGCTCAGTATTTATATCAAGTCCACTGGTATATATGTGAATTTTCTGTCAGATTTCATAGAACCTATTTAGAACCATGGCCCTGTATTTGGTGAGTAACAGTCCCAAGGTACACATTCTAGGACTTGTCTTATTTCCTTTTTGAATCAACAAAAATGTGACGGATCCTTCCTGGCCTTGTAAGCAGAAAATATCTGGTAAGTATTTATGTAACATTTTGGCCTGGTCTAAGAATAGAATAGAATAAATCTTTATTACGGTCAAAGACCAGCAATACACGTTACATTTAACCATATATTAAACAGTACTAACTTTTAAGTTATAATTTTAATTTTAGGCCTGGTCTAAGAATATTTGATTCTTGCCTTGAGAGCTTTAGTCATACTGTTTAGCACTGAATTTGTGTGGAAAAGGTAGTGACAGGAAGTGAAGCTATCTGGCACAGGATGGTAGCATATGAGATCAATAATATCTGTCCCACTTCTTACACACTTAAAGCTCCTAATGCATTCAGAACAACACCTGCATTATTAGATTAATAACATTTGTTGATGTGGTGCTTAAAAGTTTGTGACCCTTCAGTATTTCTGCAAATATGACCTGAAATGTGATATTTTCTCTACACAAGGCCCAAAACTAGGTAATGGGACTTCAATTAAAGAAATGAGTCAAAATAATTATACATTTATTATTTATTGAGGAAAATGATCCAAAGTTACATAATGAATTATGTTTGTCCATCGTGTTTGAAGAGGACCTTGACATCTAACAGGTTGTGGACTGTCCATGATGTTTTTGCAGGTGGCTGGTAAGGCCTATACAGGCATGAAATGTTTTGCCACATGTCGGGTAGACATGTGTGGGCACCATTGCTGCAGCATTTGCAGCTCTGGCTTTGCGGAGTGCTCGCTTTTCTTGTGCTATGGTTCTGCCCTCAGAGGTCTAGCCACCTTGGTGGATCAGCGTGCGCCATGTCTATCAATCTTGTGCCAGGGTTTCCCAGGAGGTGGTGTCAATTTCCAAGGACTTGAAGGAGGCTTTCAACATGTCTTCATATTGCTTCCTTTGTCCCCCGTGCGATCGTTTTCCTTGAGGCAGTTCACCATAGAGGAGCTGTTTGGGGATGTGATGTTCTGACATCCTTGCATCATGACCTACCCAGAGTGTCTGGGCTTTCATCAGCAGGGTGTGAACTGAAGGAAGGCCTGCTCTGTAGAGGACTTCTGTGTCTGGCACCTTGTCCTGCTACTGGATCCTCAATATTCGATGGAGGCAGGTCATGTGGAAGTGTTCCAATTGCCTAGTGTGCCTCCTATATACAGTCCAAGTCTCACTGGCATACAACAGGGTAGTTATCACTACTGCTCAGTAGACTTTGAGCTTTGTAGCAAGGCTTATTCCACGGTGGTCCCATACATTGGTCAGTAGTCTGCCAAATGCAGAGCTTGCCTTGGCGATTCTGCAGTTGATCGCAATGTCATTTGTCACTGCACAGGAGAGGGTGTGGCCAAGCTATGTAAATTGGTCCACTGCTTGCAGCTTTTGTCCCTTCAAAGATCCACTGAAAATGATCCAAAATTACATATTTGTGAGTCCAAGGTGCATATTGTATCCCACAGATCCTATTGATGTTATTTGCTTTTGTTTTGTAAAAGAAATAAATTTCTCATACTGTATCTGCTTTTTCTTTAGGTTAGATCTAGATGGTTTCTCAACATGTTTAACATTTCCCAACTCATTTTTCTGTACTTTTCTTTAGGTTTTTTTCTTTATTTTTCATATTTCTAAGGCAGAGGTTCCCAATATTTCTGGTGTTGCGGACCGGCGGGGAAGAGAGGATAGTTCTGCACGGGCAATGAAGAAGCGTGTGGCAGCTCTATTTGTGTAAGCAATGGGCATGCATGCCCATTACTTGCACAAATGAGTGTGTGCGCATGCGCTCTCCTGCTGCGTGTACAAATGGGAATGCACATGTGTGCATGTTCACCCGCCACTTCCTAGGCCCAGTGCCGAATAGCTCAAGGCCTGGTAATGGGGTATGAGCTGGTGGTTGGGAACTGTTGTAAGGCATAAATACCTGGAGATTTATGCAACTTTTAAACCAGTGATAAATTATATAACCAAAAGAATGATTCTTGTCCAGAAAATCATTCAAACTAACAGGCAGAATCAAAGGGAGAGGGGGGGGGAGGTTTAACCGGGACTATTGACAGAAGCCCATGATGTGCCCTAACGAAGACCTAAGGGGTGGGGGCAGAATCAAGTTTTATAGACCATTTAAGCATCATGGTAGGCCGGATCCTTGACAGGATACTGTTCCAGAGGGCAGTGCTGCAACAGAGAATGCCCACTTGAGTCCCATCAGATTTATGTTGCTGTGAATTTAGTTAAATATATATGTCAGATCCATGTTATAGAGTAGCACATTCTCATCCTTTCTGCCTTTTTGTAAAAAGTATGGATTATTTCAGAATTCAATTCATTTAAATCAGAATACCAGATAAATCAGTGCCTCCTGGATGTTTTGAGCTACGACTTTTATATTACCTTTTCATTGACTATTCTGACTAGGTCTGATGGAAACTATAAACCAAATGATACCAGATTGTATATTATTTGACTATGTTAGGAAAGTGAAACATTGCTGACAGAAGACATGCTAATTGTTCAATGAGCGTGCAAGCTGTGTTCCTGCAACCTTGTCTTGTTAGTCAATAAGAGAGAGTAACATTGCCTTGTAACACTGCAAGATGCTGACTGATCAATTGATGTTATAATGATATTTAAATTGTCTTATGGTTATTTAGATCAATCATTGTAAAGTGCAAGCAATGAAATAATTATTTTAAGTACTGAAAACATTTAGATGCTTCAGCATTTCTGCACAATATCTATTGCAGACTGGTGTTTTTTAATACAATCATTACTGTTCAAGGAAATTACAAACAAAAGGTGAATTGTGAAGTGGATTTTGACAATTGTGTAACCCATTTCTGTGAAAATAGCATTGTAATGATGGGCTTATCTGCAGAAATAATTCCTGGAAAAGCTGAATCTAATGGCTATCACCATCTTGATGGGCATCAAACTGCTATGCACACTTAAGTCTTTAGTAGCCCAATTACCTGGATTTTCTCTATTAGAGCTGTGTTAAGACCTTTCCAATATATTTTATTAAGTAAAACACTTTGCCTAGATCAGTGATGGCTAACCTTTTTTGGCTCGCGTGCCAAAAGCGGAGGGAGCGCAGGGGGGTCGTGCATGGGCGTGCCACACCCATAATGCTATGTGTGTGACCCCCTCCTTATGGGATGCTTTTTGCATATAAAAATAATATAAAAGCTTTCTAGATCCTCTCGCTCCGAAGCCGACCGAACACTAGTGAGAACCCATATTAGGGCTTACTTAGTGGCGATAAGGGTGGCCAAACGTGAGTATTGTGCCACCCTTATTGAATCCGCAGATAACCGCCCTGCCGCCCTGTTTGGGGTGACCCGCTCCCTCCTTCACCAGAGGCCGCGGGAAGCCCCTTTGCAAGGGCGAGCAGAGGAGTTTGGGATTTATCTGCAGGAGAAAATCACTCGGATTCGGAATGAGCTACCCTCCATCGACAGTGGTCCTGTGGGATTGTCCGAGACTGGTCTTGAGGTTCCTTCCTGGGAGGAGTTTGACTTTGTTACCACCGAGGATATGGACAGGTTGTCAAGGAGACTTAGGGCGACCACATGTTTATTGGACCCGTGTCCCTCCTGGCATGTACTGGCATCCTGGGAGACGACACGAGGCTGGCTCCAGGACATTGTCAACGCATCTTTGAGTGAGGGGTCCTTACCTGCCGTCTTGAAAGAGGCGGTAGTGAGGCCCCTCCTCAAGAAGCCATCCCTGGATCCAGCATTGTTAGAGAACTATCGTCCGGTCTCCAACCTTCACTTTTTAGTGAAGGTTGTTGAGAGTGTGGTGGCCCAACAGTTTCCGCGACATCTGAAGGAAGTTGATTATCTAGACCCGCGCCAGTCCGGCTTCCGACCCGGTCACAGCACCGAGACGGCATTGGTCGCGTTGGTTGATGATCTCTGGAGGGCGCGGGATAGAGGTTGTTCCTCTATCCTAGTCCTGTTAGACCTCTCAGCGGCTTTTGATACCATCGACCATGGTATCCTATTGCGCCGACTGTGGGGGTTGGGGCTGGGAGGCACCGTTTTACGGTGGTTCTCGTCCTACCTCTCTGGTCGGTCACAATATGTGTTGACGGGGGGCAGAGGTCGACCTCGAGGCCCCTCTTATGTGGGGTTCTTCAGGGGTCGGTCCTCTCGCCCCTCCTGTTTAACACATATGAAGCCGCTGGGCGAGATCATCCGTGGCTTTGGGGTGGAGTACCACCTGTACGCTGACGACACCCAGCTGTACATATCCACCCCAAACCACCCCAACGATGCCGCCGAAGTGCTGTCCCGGTGTCTGGAGGCCGTACGGATCTGGATGGGTGGTAACAAACTCAAGCTCAACCCCTCCAAGACTGAGTGGCTGTGGTTTCCGGCATCCCGGTTCAGCCAGATTACTCCAACTCTGGGCATTGGGGGCGAAACACTGGCCCCCGTGGAGAGGGCGCGCAATTTGGGTGTCCTTCGGGATTCCCGGCTGTCCATGGAGGACCATGTGGCGGCCGTGGCCAGGGGGGCATTTCATCAGGTACGCCTGATGCGCCAATTACGCCCCTTACTGGACCGGGCTGCCCTTCGCACAGTCACTCAAGCTCTCGGGACGTCCCGGCCCGACTACTGTAATGCTCTCTACATGGGGCTTCCCTTGAGGTGCACTCGAAAGCTACAGTCAGTCCAGAATGCAGCCGCGCGGGTGATTACGGGAATTACTAGATGCTCCCACATAACACCAATCCTGCGCGAGCTGCACTGGCTTCCTGTGGTCTTTCGGGTGCGCTTCAAGGTTTTGACGACCATCTTTAAAGCGCTCCATGGCTCGGGGCCTAGTTATATGTGAGACCGCCTTCTGCCCCATACATCCCTTCGGCCGATCCGCTCCCACAGAGAGGGTCTTCTCAGGGTGCCATCGGCCGGGCAATGCCGTCTGGCGACACCCAGGGGAAGAACCTTCTCTGTGGCGGGCCCTGCCCTTTGGAACAACCTACCCCCTGAATTGCGCGCCATCACCGACCTCCGCCTCTTCCGCCAGTGTCTGAAGACACATCTTTTCCAGCAAGCCGGCCTAGCCTAACCTCCCATGGGGACTATTTTAGAGAGTTTTAAATTGGGAATTTTAAAATTGGTTTTAGCATAGGATTAGATTAATTTAATATGTTCTTAAATTATGTATTTATTGTTTATATGTTTTTTTAAATTCCTGTGCGCCAGCCTGAGTCCTCTGTGGAGAAGGGCGGGATATAAATATAAATTAAAAAAAAAAAAGGAACCTGGGGAGGGTGAAAACACCCTCCTCCCCACCTCCAGAGGCTTCAGGAGCTTCCTGGAAGCCTCTAGACTAGAGGGTGAAAAACAGCCTCAAAAGAAGGCCTAAATCAGCTGGCCAGCGCACATATGTGCGCTGGAGCTGACAGGGCAACGCCTTGCGTGCCCTAAGAAATGATTCCGCGTGCCACTTGTGGCACCCGTGCCATAGGTTCGCCATCACGGGCCTAGATAATGTAACTACATTACTGTAGTGTAAAAGAAAACGAGAACTATAAGTAGCAAGTTGGTAGGTACAGCATTTTATAAATTGCATCCAATGGGATAAAGATAGAGCGAGTATAAATACAGATGGTTTATGGATTGTTGCCTAAACTATTGCTCCTTGAAGTAGGAGCTAGTTGAGAGAAGTGTTCATAAATAGGAAGGAGACAAAGATTGCTGCTATAATTATTGCACATAAAACAATCCTCTGTTACTGAGTATGCTTTGTTTTATATTCTGCCATTAATATTTAAAAGGTGGATTTGAATTCTTTTCAGTTATCTCCGTTTAGTGGTTGTTGATAATTCCATAGTGAGAGCCTCTAAGAATATGATTAACCTTGAGGGTCATCTTATAATGTAATTATTAATGATTGATTCTATGCTTGAAATCAATATAAAAAGTTAAATTGCTTGGCATATATTTGAGTTTGATTTTCTACATTTGGTAAACATGACAACTGGTACTGGCTTTATATAAAATGTGTTTGAAGGTCTAAAAGTAGGCAGCTTAGTTTTTAAATAATTATGGCTAGATGTGGTGGTTCCTACATGACATATGTTAATATGGCCAATAGTGTTAACAACGTGTGCCACTAATAGTTAGGGTGGGGATGAACAGTAATTGATCTTCCTGGGAGTGCTGTAATGTAAAAACAATTCAGGCTGTTTGAAGTATATTTTACAAGTGCGCATTGGGCCTTTGGGATGTTATATTGAAAAACCCAATTGTACAGTTACCATGGGAACCCAATTAGAATAGATTGCTTGGTTTTTTCATCTTGACCAAAAATCTAATGTACTTTAAATGTTTTCATATGAAATTTTATTCATAGTCTGGATTGATATAATAGTAGCTTTTATTTGAATATTAAATTGAGATAGGCTTGTATATATTAGGACTTTCCAGTTTTGGGAAGGAAGAAAATTTTGTGCATTTATTGTATTTTTAAAATTCTGTTAACCATGGAATAATAGCGTTATAATGAGGCCACTTATAGTTATTTTTTGCCTGCTTAAGAATTTAAAAAAAAAATTAAATCAAACTGCTGCTGTCTTTGTAATATCATTCTTCCCTTTTTGGTGGCATTTAGTACACTGACTTTTTCTAAATATTTCTAATGTCCTTTTCCTAATGTCTTTTTTTTAAATGGAAGGACATCAACTATGAGAAGATTTAAATTCTGATAAGTGAATGTAAGTGAAAGGTATTTATAAATATATTAGGATTGGGAACAGAGAAGCAGTGACTGTCCTCCTTGAAGGTTTTCAAGAAAAGAGTGTATTAGTTGGAAGGTGAATGTTGTTTTAAGCTTTTTATAATAACAAATGCAATATTCTCTGTATCTCATCATATTTCAAAGTCTGGAAGTGTAATTTGATGCAAAAGGTAATCTCTGCAGAGAAATGCACATGCATTTGTGTTAATAGGAACAAAAAAGGAAGATGTAAAAAATCATTAAAATATATTTTTAAATTAAAAATTAATTAAAAGAATCAACTGAAAATTTAAAATAACTCATTTTAAGTATGTTGTCATTTTATTGTTTAAAATGATTCTTTGAATATCTCTTTAGATATTGAGAATGGATTCTAGTTTCAGTTATACTTTTCTTTTTCTCTCATGCTGGCATCTTCTCTGAGTGGCAAGCTAAGGCACGTCTAACATCTAACTGTGCAAGAGAAGCAGCAACTTGCTTTGGAACATATTCCAGCCTCTGCTTTTGATCTACTAGAAGAGAATGTACTCCAATTCAGCCAAATAGCACAATTCTTGGAGCCAGGACTAGCAATATCAGTTGTTAAAGTGTCCGTGTTCTTTTAGCCAATGAAATGGCTAAATACAGATTATGACTTTGTATTGCATGATACTGACAATAATCTAAATATTTTTCGTGTTTTCCACCTTTTCGTGTATGTCCTGTATAAACAAAGTGGAACATTTCCATAGATGGGTAGGATCTCAACAAAATATTGTAGTATTTAGTGCCTTGTTCAGTTTTCTTGTTTACTTTCTTTCAAGATTATTCATTTTATCATTCCATGGTAGTTCCTCCTATCTAATTTTCTCTTAAGGGGAAAAATATGTTTTAAGAAGCTGTCTTACATTAGATTAGATTCTGCCTAGGTAATACTACCTACTTTCAGTGAGAGTGGCTCTGCAAGGTCTTAAGTAGATCTTGATATGTGCAGTATGTCTTTTAATTGTGTGTTGTAATCTTTATATTTTAGGTATGTTTAATTTGGTATCACATATGGTGTATTAGGGAATTTCAGCTTCTCCTTTAAATATTATAGAGAACATTTTGTTCCTGTGAGCTTCATTAATAGAACCCAAGAACTTTGTGAGAACTAAGTTATAACTCTGTGAACTCATTCATACTTTCTATGTTGTATTAGCAAAAAAGGGTCTAAAAGACAAATCGAATTATCTACTAGGCTAGTTCCCTCCGAAGTTTCCTGCAGGATAACTGACGCTTGTGGGCACAACGCTCCTTGTGTCGGATAGTTGGAGTGTGAGTGCGCATGCTAGGACCCGAAAGTTGGTGAACTCTGCCAGTTGAACTATGCCATTCTCTGAATGGAGAAAACAATAATAATTTGAATGTCTCCTTTTATGTCAGCCAATATAAAACATTTAAGTTTCATGTTTGAAGATACAGAAAGATGTATAGTTATATTTCATAATGTTTCCCATAGCTATTTTCATAACAGTTTAGCAAATCAGAATGTAAACATTTCATGAGATACAAAAACTTTTAATGTATCTTAGAAGAAATATTAATGATAAACTAGTTGAAAATTCCTTTGCATGTGTTTGAAATAATTTTAATTTTTTCCTGTTTACTTTAAGTAGTCTTCCATTGCTCTAAACATACCGGCATCTGGTATCTCAACTGGAGAGTAGTGTTGCTGAATTTAAAAAAGCTACTTTTCCTTTGAAAAAGCTGTCTAGTCTGCTCAATTTCTGAAATTTCTAAGTTATAATTACAATTACGTTAAAATTAACCTTTAAAGCATGGGTGTCAAACTTGCGGCATCACGTTGCCGTTAGGTGCCGTGTCACGACTTTTTTCACAGAGCTGGGATAGGCATGGCCTGCATGTGACACATCCGGCCCATGGGCCTCTAGTTTCACACCCCTGCTTTAAAGGATCAAGAGTTATGATGGTTGATAAAAATAAAATTTGACGAGTAAATTAATCATACTTATTGGTGGCAAAATTTAAAAATTGTGATTATAAGAAAATGAATGTTGTGAGTTTATTTTTGCAAATAATTTTCTTCATAGAAAGCAAGCTTAATTAAATCACTATAAACAATAGATTATCTCAATTTTAAACATAATATACTTCTCCATTTTGTTTTAGAAATCTAGGTCTTGGCTGGTCACATTACCTGTACTAAATTGGGTTAGCATGATTGAAAGGGGATATAATTTTTATTCAGGCTGTTCAGAGCTCTTTATTTTTAACACACGTTTAACTAAAACACTTGGGAGAAGTCCATTTGTTAAAAATTCAACATCCCCACCCCTCTAATTAAGATCTGAGAATATTCCCTGTGTATACGTGTCTGAATTAGCAAAGAAAAGGCCTCCAGCAAACAAAATGAAGCTAATCTACATTTCTCATTGTAACTTAGGTTGTTGTAACTACAAACTGGTAAGGCATGATAAAAAGTTTTAGAGAGACAGGTGACTTCAGGTAGGTAAGTTCTTTAGTATTGAGCTTGTTTGTCATTTTCTATCAGCGGTTTAGACCATCATAACAAAAACAAGTTATTTTGAAATAGGTTTTACTGAAATAAATGGAGCTGAGTTTCAAATGATAACTTTGACCTGGCTGTTGATAACTGATTGGTAAACCAATCTAAATCATTCTGCCTTTGAGTGGAAGAAATCAGCCTGATTAGAAATAATGAAAATAGAGACGTCACACACACACACACACACACACACACACACACACACACACACACAGTATACTAGCTGGAATGCACTAATTTTACAGGTTTTTGAATGGATCTTAAGTTGCTGTTCTTTCATGTGGATTTCTATTTCACAAGACAAGCGATGAGAGAAAGCTTCAAATAGTCATTTGTTGATTGTGACTCATTACAGATGATAAATGACCTGCTGAACTTCAAAATTCCTGTTTGCTCATATAGAAGAGAAAATCCCCATTTTCTATGTCAGGCTGCAAAATGTGGACTCAGTTTTTCATGAGTTTGTGTACAATAAAAGAAGCCATGCCATTTTGGAACGTAGCTGCTTATAAATGAATGCTTTTGTGTGTGTTTTCCTAATGAGTTTCATTCTTTTCTTTTCTCTTAGGCATTTGACATGGCTTCAGAACTGCATAAACAAGTAAGATGCTGTAAGGGTGGTGGGAGAAAAATAGTGCATTTAAGTCAACGCACAAAGTAATAATGTTGGAGAAGAATTCACATAACAAAGTTGGCATCCTTCCCCAGTGTCCAGCAGTCAGTGTTAAAAATCCAGTCGACAAGATTGATGCTGCATTGTAAATCTCAGTAACTCTGTCATGGTTGGTAACAGGCAGCAGTAGACCTTTCTGCATCACATATTTATCTTCCACAGAGCATAACCTAATTGAACATTGCTGTAGTTTTTAGGGTTAACTGAGCCTTTTCTCCCCTTCTGTGACCAGATTAATCTTCTTAAAAGCAAAAGAAATAAAACCTAAAGTTTTGTCTTTACATTGATATTGTGAATCTATGTGCAGTGTTTCATACACTGTGTATTTAATGGATGTATAAATTCTACGCAGCACTATACTTTAACAATTGTTTATCGAACAGCAGCATTGGTAGTTGGTGTCCCATTTAAATGCAGAATATGTTAGAAAAAGCATAAGGTATGAATATATTATTTGAAAAATATTCTTTTCTTTCCCTCATTCGTCTCTTTCTGATGGTAAGAGAACTCATTCATAATGTGTATTAATTTAGTGCAACTCATATGTACAAATCACATAGTAGTCAAATCCAGCAGATGTGGGAGTATCTGCTTTTTAATTTATTTGACAGTTTCTACAGATTGACATGATTTAGGATATGCCTTCTCCAATTCTACACTTCAAAAGAAGAAAACCATAGAAAAAATATTAATATGAAATTATAGCATGTTTTCTTATAGTCTATTTTAATATTTTTGACTCTTTACACAATAGTCTTAATGAATTGTAATGTTGTCTACATGCCTATTCACATATCCCTCACGAAATTACTTAAAGTTATAAACTATATTTAAATTTCCTCTTTATGTTTCACTCTTAGAGGTGAAGGCACAAACAATTATTTTATATTGCAGGATAATATAAAGTATGCATGTAGAATTAGAGTTATCGGGTTTACGCTATTACTGCCAGTGAGTAACGGCTTGCAGAATCTATTGAAAATGGATCACTCCTGAATTTTGTCCCAGCTCTAGGATCTTGAACAAGGGAAAATACCATTTTAAGGAGAACGCCAAAGTTTCATGGAACAATAAATAAGCCTTCTTCCTTTTAATTTGTGGAAGCTATAATTGCAAATAGACTGTTTTTCACAATTTAATCTGATTAATCTAGCTGTCGTTAGATGCTTTCCTATAGAGGAAGATGATACACAGCTTCTTCAAAATGCAGGCTCAGTACAAACTCCCTCACACTTAATTCGGTAGTAATAAAACATTTTTTCATAGTTAATGAGCATAAAAGGTGATATTGTGATTTTATATATTCCAGCTTTTCCTATTAAAATGGGTTGGGAAATTGTATAACATGTAGAGCAGGGGTTTCACACTCATGGCTTCATGTTGTCATGTGACGTATCGCAACCTTTTTCCTTTTGTTAAACCATGGTTGTGCGTGGCCAGCACATGATGCATCCGGCCCATGGGCCGCGAATTTGACACTCCTGGTGTAGAAGATCTAAAAATTCTTCATTTCAATTGTTCCTCTCCTGGTTTCACTTTTAGTTTTTTTAAAAAAAAAAACATTTTATATCACTCTTAAATGAGGTAAGTTTGCTGTACTAGTCTGAATTATAAAGTTCAGTTAATATGTATAAATTGTTATACTGTGCTGTATTTTGGTTGTTAAGAATATGGCATCAATTCCTGTCTAGTCTCTTAGGGCTTAGTTCTTTAGTTCTACAAAAGCCCAATTTCAAACTCAGCTTTCCTTGTTCCTGTGTATTATGAATGTTAGGATTCGTAGCCACCTGCATATCATATGCAATTCAGAACGTCAACAACAATCTTCTATGGAAATACAGTATTTAACCAACTCTTTAAGATTAGCAGATATTCTAAGAATATACAATTTATTTTAGCATAAGATTTTATATATGTTATATAGATGACAATTTTACAATTATTGCAAAACAATTGTCTGAATCTGTTTTAACAATTCAATGGAAATGGGCTTATTTGCTTCCAAGCTGATTTAAGTGTGTCATAGGTCAGTTTAAAAGTTAAAGAGAAGTCTTGTTAATAGGATTACACATATTGCTTGTATGGATTATTATTACTATTATCCTCTAGTTCTGACTTTTCAGGTGTAGCTATTTTAGTATTACGGAGGATGATGGATGATCCAGGAAAGTTTCTTTTGAAGCACTTCTGATATTGTGCAATGCACTTGGGGGTCAGCTGCACTTGACTGATGCATGATTTATCTGATGTCCCTGCCACTTTCAGAGATAAAGCTGCTATTTTATCAAAAATGCCAGCAACTGTGACTTAGAATTTATATGCTTTCTTTTTCAAATAATTGGTATGATTATTTTCTGGTGTAGCAATAAAATTATAGAGGTAATTGCCCACAAATGTGAGATAGCACCAAAATACAATAAAATTAACCTGAATTAGCTTGACTTGTCAATGAAGTATTTATGAAGTGTATTTTTGCAATAAGAGAGACCAATATTATAGCTGGAAGGTGAGTTATTGTCTTAATGTAATACTGTTTGAAATTTAAAAAAGAAACTTACAGTTGAGCGTGATTGTGCTTTTGAAATTAAGCTGAAATGATATAATTGGCAGCAATAATACATTGTGAAGGTAATATCTTTTATTGTGTTATGCCTAGTTGCCTTTTCTCTTAGTTTGTTCTGATTTGAACTTGTGAAATAACAT
Source organism: Rhabdophis nuchalis (assembly GCA_039707465.1). Classification (NCBI taxonomy): domain Eukaryota; kingdom Metazoa; phylum Chordata; class Lepidosauria; order Squamata; family Natricidae; genus Rhabdophis; species Rhabdophis nuchalis. Next base: position 72,875,744 of record CM077645.1, read on the forward strand.
GAGAAACTCTTCTGTGAAATTTTGTCCATTTCAATAAGAGAATATTATATATAATTTGCTTTGCCATTCTGTTTTCATGCCTGGAAAACAATTGTTTTTTGGAAGTGCTATGCTCATTTCTAGTGATCATGGAGTGAATTTGGGCAGTACAGAACATGGATTTTAGATACATATTGTTCCTATGGGAGAACATCCTGTGAAGAGTAAAAAGAAAGGGCAAAGTGAGATTTGTGATTGTCTGCAGCTGGAGCATTTGCGGATATGATTGAGATTAAATTATATCATATTTTACCTTGTGTTGTAGACTTATGTACAAAATATTGGTCAATGCAAAGGGCTGTTTTTCCCTAGAAAATTTGCTTATTAGCTTACTTGTCAAATCTTTTAAACAATGCTTTTCTCTCTTTATCTCTCTCTTTTAGTTATTTATTTTTCTATGATATTTATCTTCTGGTGATCTCCATATTGGACAATTCATGGATTTTAAACATGAATGACAGCATTACTACATTTTGGATTGATATAATGTTCTGATACTGGGAGATATATGGTTCTGAGGTTAGAGTGCAGCACTGCAGCTACTTCAGCTGACTTGCTAGCTGCAGTTTGTCAAATCAAATCTCACCAGCTCTATCTTTCCGAGGTGGGTAAAATGAGGACCCAGATTGTTGGGAGCAACATGCTGACTATCTAAACCACTTAGAGAGGACTGTAAATGTACTATGAAGCTGTATATAAGTCTAAGTGCTATTGCTATTTATGGGGTGGGGTATAAAATGGTATGCAGATATTTCTTTCGCTACAGCAGGGGTCCCCAACCTTTTTGGCACCAGGGACCAGTTTCATTTTAAAGAAAATTCTGTGGACCGGCTGGCGTAGAGGGGGAGCAGGCGGCGCATGCACGCGTGGGGTGTGTGTGAGTTGGCTCACTCGCCCCTCTAGGGCCCCCAACGGCGCGAGCGGCCGCACCTGTGCTCTCCCACCCTCTGTATGCGCTCTGCCCAGGGGGCTGCCCCCTCCTCCTCCTCTCCAGCCCTGCGGCCCGGTTCCTATCAAGCCACGGACCGGCACCAGGAGTTGGGGACCCTTGCTCTACAGTACATTTCTCTGCCTTGGTTAATTCTTTGGAAGACTGTTGCTACTATTTCACCAACCCTATAAGCCCTTCAATTCCAACATTTACCACAAAACATTGCACTTTTAAAGACGTGCAGACAGAATGTTGTAAAATTAAAATTGTGCAGACTTTCAGATTTTGCTCATTAGCTCACTTGTCAAAGCTATTTAACGCTTTTCTCTTTCCTTTAGGTATTATTTTCTCTGTGTTAAATCAGTTTTTCTTTTCCTGATCTCCACATTGAGAAATTCATGGATTTTAACCTACTTACTGTATAATTCAACTTTTTACTTTAGTAGTAGAACATACCAGTTTTACTATTTTAAAGCATCTGATTTAAAAATGGAATTATGCCTTGAAATTTCCTAACAGATTTTTTTAAAAAAAAACAATTCTATATTTTGCATAATATCGATGTGTTTTATTTCACATTTATTTCTGCCTTCAAGTAACCAGCCTGTAGTGGGCACCGAACCATGGAATATGGCTGTCATGCTGGAGTTGGTCAACAAATACAATTTTCCTAACTGAAGGAATTATTACTGCTTTCATTATTCATTTGTTTCATTGTTGATTTGGATCATATGACCAATTCTGATGATTAAATGACAAATCTGACACTCAAGGCATTTTTTAAAATTGCTGGTTTTGCCGCTATGATGACAGTTCATTTGATTTTTAAAAAAGGATGTTTTGGATCATAGGACAGGCTGTTAGTGAAAATAGCTAGAATATATTGCAGAATGTAGTCCTCTGTGGATGGAGTATCAGCTGTCATAACTGCCTACTCCTTTTTGTCCTTTTGTTTTAAAACATCTAGCAACTTTGCCTTCATCCTTGCTTCTTGACTGCTTAAGAACTCACATCTTTCTTTTTCTAAAGTTTTTCAATATCTCTCCCACTAACAGACATGGTGTCGTTGAATTTTACATGATATGGAAATAAACTAACTTTGGATTGTGAAAAAAAATCTTCAGAATAACTAATAAAGAAAAATGAAAACGTCAATAGGTTGATTTGTGCTGGTTTAAAAAGTAATGTGTAAATACGGATATTTTTCCTCTATCAGTGGATTATCCCAAAGATGCAACTAAACTTCAAAGGAAAACAAAGTCCAGTTGCCCCTTGAAAAAGCACCTTTGGGACAGTCATGACCTGGATGACTGAGGATCTCCATAGATATCAGTGGATTGGAAGATCTGATTTGAATTTAGAATTCTGAGTTCCGCTGACAAAATGACTTCCCCCTTCCTTATTCTCAATCATTGTGTAAATTTTCACAGAATTGGGGAACAGTGAAATAATAAACTGGAGAATTGGTATAATAGGAACTGTCTTCCTTATCTTCAATCAGACTGAAAAAGTATGCAATATTAAGTGCCAAGGAACAGGTAATTTTTCTGGGTAATTGATTCCAGGTTTCTTTAATATTGAATTGGAATCTGTTTTCAGTAACTTATTTCATTATTTTGTGGCCTGTCCATTGGGCTAATATAGGACAGATCTTAACCTCTTTCTGTATGGCTTTTTGTTAAATATTTACTCAGTGATGAGTAAAGAATTGAAGTAATTATTATATCTGATTATTGCATTTGCCTTTTAAAATAACACATTATACCAGTGATGGCAAACCTTTTTTGGCTCCCGTGCCAAAAGCGGGGTGGGTGGGTGCAGAGGGGTCATGCATGAGCGTGCTACACCCATAATGCTATGTGTACGACTCCCCCCACGCATGTGCACACAACCAGCAAACTCCCCCACCCCCCGCTTTTGGCGTGGTTTTTTCGCCTTTCCCAGTCTCCAGAGGCTTTCTAGAAGCTTAGAGAAGGCGAAAACAGTCTCCCCCGGATGCCTTCCTGAGGCCTCAGGAGCTTCCTTGAAGCCTCTGTAGAGTGAAAAATGGACCTACGGGGAACCCGGAAGTTCAGGAATGGTGATTTCTGGTTTGTCCATATGGCCGATTTTTGACCTCCGGAGCCTTCAGGAGGCTTCCCTGAAGGCTCCTGAGGGCGAAAAATGGCCCTATGGATAGTCCAGAGTCACTTCTGGTTTGCTCGTAGGGCCGGTTTTTGCCCTCTGGAGCCTTTAGGGAAGCCTCCTGAAGGCCCCTGAAAGCTCCGGAGGGTGAAAAACAGACCTACAAGGAACCCGGAAGTTTGGGAATTGTGACTTTCGGTTTGTACGTAGGGGCATTTTTTTTCCTCCGGAGCCTTCAGGGACCTTCAGGAGGTTTCTCTGAAGGTTCGGGATGGCAAAAATCAGCCCTACGAGCAAACTGCAAGGGCAAAAAATAACCTCAAAAAAGGACGAAGTCAAAAAGGCTGAAAGTATAATGATTATACTACTTATTTATTCCTTTCCTATTATTCAGATACTATTCTGTCAGACCTGCCTCAATTTGAACCTCTAAGTAAGAACGACCCTTAACTCCATTTACTGAGAAAGATATAGTTTACTAGAAGTCAAGTGAATTACAGTAATGCATAGTCAAAACTAAAATCAAAAATTGTGTGCCAAAGTCTCCAAGTCTAACTTTTCCCTCCCTTAGTTGCTTCCCATCACTGTGCCCCCATGTCCAATCAAATTCAAACAAGATGTTTTTAGAATGGTCACTTCAGGTTCCATTCCCAGCCGATTGTCCTTGAAGTCCACCTTGAAGAGATACAGTGAAGTTTCGTTTCCTTAGAAGCATCTCCCCTCCCACCCAGCCCCTCTAGAGTCCATGGCAGCTGATACTGAATGGTTGCGAAGTACAAGCGTGAGATGGCAGCTGACTATCCTAAAAACGTTTCTACAATTGCTTTTGCAAAATTAGATATTTCCCTTTCTAGCTATCTTTGCAGTTGATTTTTATTCCCTAAGAACAAAAAACTTTGGTTGTTTCAGTGAATGTCATTCTGTTATTTTCTGCCCATGTCTTTAATAGTCAAATTTGTGTTGAATATTATTTCTGACTTCTACAACATTAGCTATACATGACTTATGCACCTTCTGCCGCGGTCGCAAAACCTTTCTCTTTCAACAAGCCGGGCTGGCATAAAGCATGATTTTTAAATTTTTAAATTTGAATTTTTATTTTTTTAATCAGGGTTAGTTTGGATTTTTTCCACGTTTAGGCCAATATTTTAATTGTCTTTTAAAAGCTTTCTTTTAACTTTTATATTTTTTTTTAATTTTGGCTGTACACCGCCCTGAGTCCTTCGGGAGTAGGGCGGTATAAAAAACCAATAAACTAAAACTAAACAACTAAACTAACTATACATTTTTACAATTTTGTTTTATCTCAAATTTTTGATTACATTCTTTCTAACTTCAAACTATAATGTTGATGATAAAGATGAAGACAAAATCTTATGGTATCTCACTCAATTTTCTGTCCAATTTCATGAGAAACAATAGTATTTTGTTCTAAATCTAAATCTAAATCTAATCTATTTATTTCTTTAAATTATTTGCATGATTGCCCATCTTAAAACATAACTTTGAGAAGCTCACAACTCAACAACCCAAACTATTAAACCATAAAACATAACCAAAATGCATGGCTATAAAACGAAAGTCAATATCATATGATTTATTACTGGTATATGAATTATTGCAAAACAGAATAATTAAATAATATGTTTGAACTACTAACAAAATGGCTTGCGGGTTATATAATCATATAAGACCTTGTCTCAACTGATGGCAATTCTTTATAGATACCAAATGGAAATGCTAATGTTAATTTAACAGGTTAGAAATATTACATGTCTACAGTGCTTTTATTTTCCTTGCTGGGATGAACTATTGTAGTCCATTATTCTTACGGTTTGGCCACTAATAAAGGTATCATGCTGTTATATGCTCTCTGGTGTATATAGAAGTATGGAGATGTCTTTCTTTCTGTATAAGTTTGAATTGATGTCTTCTGGGAACTGACATCATTCCAATCACATGTTTGTGTTCTCTTATGGTCTCCCACAAGAAATCTATATTCAGGTATTGCTCCTTAACAGCTGGGAAGGGATCACTAATCTCTCTCTTTCTCTCATATAACCAAGTATATAGGGATTTAATCTCTTGAGCTGAGTCAACAGATAAAGATTATATTCAGGATATTTCAACTTTAATTAGTTTCTTCTCTTCTTGATATCCCTTAAAATCCATGATGATATTTCAGCATGTTGGGCATTGTCAGCTGTGCTTGGTTTTTCTGAGTACCTGATGGAGATAGAAAGACTGCCTTGATTCCTTGTAGAATCAAAAGTGATTACGGGACCTGCGTCTTTTGTGAGCCATAAACCATAGTTAAATGTTTACGGTCACCAAGATTCTCCAACATTAATTGTTAACCATTGTAGAGTAAAAAGATGCCTTGGGAATGCTTACTATAGGTAATCTGCTAGATATTATCCAGAATTACAGAAGTAACATTCTTTAGTAGTTAAGGTTTAGATTGGACAGACCAGGCAAAATCTACAAAAAAGTTGGAAATATGGGATAAAGTAGAAACCTTGTGCTGGATTTAGTAAATAAAAGAGCCAGAAAAGCGTTCTTAGAAATATTAAGTGGGGAGGAGAATACTTGGAAGAATTTGAACACTTGGAAAAAATAGGATTGGTAATTTCAAGTTGTTCAAATTAAGTGAATAAAACAACACAGCTGTTGATGATTTACAGCAGAGCAAAGTTATATATAGTAAGATAGGACTATATTTTCTGTTGGAAATAAAAGTTTTTAGATGGTAGGCTGTTTCCTATCTAGAAGTAACCATCATCAAGAGTATGGGCAGGTTTAGTAATATGATGTAATCTGTATGGTCATTTGGATTAGCTCCTCAATTTTATTTATAAGGGAAGAACGGTTCCTGTAGGGAAAATAAACAGTGCTCATTATTTAAAAGCAAACCTATCTTTTTTCCTAATAGTAGCTACACTAAACTTTGCTGAAAATTCAGTAATAGATGTTTTGTAAATTTTCAGTAGCTTCCCCCATTATTTCTTCATTCCAAGCAGAGTTTTGTTCACCCTATCCTTCCTGGGCCTTAGGAAAAGGCTGGGGAGAGTGCTTTCCAATTGCAGGCAGGATTCATGGGTGCATGACTTTTGTGTTTTGGTTTTTAATATTTCTGATATTTTTATTTGTCCTTGGGAGGGCTGAATAATATGCTATTCCATATTGATATTATTAACCACACAGAGGCTCTGGCAAGGGATGGCAAACAAGCAACCTAAGTAAGTAAACAGTGTAGACTACACACATTAAATTTAGAAAAACTATTATATCTGGCATGTTTCCAATTGACTTGGCTTTTATAACTAATTACCACATCGCATTAAAATAAAACTTGTCAGAAAGATTTGAAAATATCTTCACATTAATAAAGAATTCCAAAAAAACATGTCAGCTTTTTTATTTGAAAATATCTTAAAAAGAGGTGAAGGTGAAGACAAAATATTCCTTATTTTGTTTTTTTATGTGATCATTCAGTTTGCCTTTAGAAAAAGCTCTTCTTCCAGTGAGATGAGTCAGATTCAATTAATCTAGACTTTGTAATTCATTATGACATAATTAGTAGTTATTGTAAAAGTTCTGTAGAACTTTTATATAACCAGGCAATGTCTGGAAAGAAAAGGTCATTAACATAAATATTATTGTTTTAATTAGATTTTTAAAAAAATATTGGGCTTATTAGCAAGTTGCATTTCTGTATTTTAGAAATAGTTGATTATCAAAGGTTTTTTATGTACTATTATTGTATTTTTTTGAATTTAAATTTGCTTATATATAAGTAAATCCTGTAGTGTTTCTGAGTTTGATATCTAATTTTTAAAGATATAAAATGCACTGTTGGTACTGAAACAACCTGTTTCACATGAAACTTGGGTACATCATTTCAATGCAGCATATTTCCCTTTTTGTGCCATCTCTTCCTAATGTGGAGAGAGTATCTTTGACCTTGAAGGGCACAGTGCCAATAAAGCACACTTTTTCAAGGTTACAAAACTATATCATGAAAATCATTTTTTTCCTATATAGAACATTAAGTCATAAATCATCCTAATATTTGCTCTGATACATGGTCTGAAGTGTACACCTTTTTGGTACTCATACATTATTAATGACAAAGACTTAATTTGGTTAGCTAACACAAGTGTTATAGTTTTAGCATTTAGGCACAATTAACTATCGGTATGTACACAGTATTTTATTCTCACAGATTTGTTGGGATAGTGCCATTTTAATTACAATACATAGACATTTTGGGGACAACTGTTCTCAAGATAGTTTAACTGTCCCCACCCCCAATTATCTATCCCTTGTACACCTTACAATGATGAGATATTCTGACATAAAAGATTGGAAAATGGTAATTGGAAATAGAAATACCCTGTTTCATAATAGAAAATATATTTTCTATATATTTTATACTGCAGACCAGCTCTTTTATATCCAAGGTGATCAAAACCAGGATATATGTTGCTTACAAAAACAAACAAGGTCATTAGATCCCATAGTTAAAAATAAAAGTACTATTCTTAAAAAAAAGTTCTATATTATATCAAGATAAAAGGCAGTTAATTTGTATTAAAAAGAAGCACTTTCTTTTTATAAAAGCTAACATAAGTTTCAGTAGATATGTTTATTATAGATTAAAAACAAAATTTGTTATACTTCTAAGTTTTAAACTTATCTTTTCAATTTATACATTACCACTATCATTCTAGGACAGTTCCTTTTTTAAATAATCAAGTAATTCTGAAATTTTGAACTGGAGAAATATTAAAATAAAAGTTTAATAGAAACATTTTTACTCAATAATATGAAGATTGTTGTTCCAATGGTGCCCCCAAGAAAGCAAATGAAGAAAATAGTAAGTTATTAAGCTAATAGCTTTCTCTTGAATATTCTTTCAGAGGAGAATAATTATCTATGCAGTAGAACAATTGGTATAAACAACAAACATACAGAACTAATTGGCATGAAAAAGATTTAAACTAAGTTTAAATATTGGTTCTTAAAGTATATATCTGTAAAACTCTGAAAAGAAATATTTAGTTGGCATTATTTTTCAGTTCAAACAAAAACCAGGGAATAAAAATTAAACAAATCGTGTTCATAATATGATAGTGAACTTTCTAAGTGGATTGTCTGCTTAATTTTCCAAAAGGTCTGGACCAAGTTGAATGGGTATGGCATTGTGCTTGCCTACTGATTATCTTAAAAATGTGTAAGAGATTTTGCATAATCTCATATAATGTTGCTCTTTGGCATTTTCCTTTCATTGGAATTTGGTAGTTAATGTAACTACTGTAATGTACTCTGATGTCTGAGTAGAAGACATTTTAACACAGTCTGTAGGTGAAAATATTTAAGAGTTTTAGTACTTTTAGAACTTATTCATGCCATTATTTCTTTTCCTTATATCTACAATTCAACAGTTAAGGTAAATTCCAGAATAAAACCCCATATCACAATATAACAATAAAATAAATAAAACATGGTTCCATTGAGAAAGAGATTGGAAAGAAAATTACCTATCCTGTAACAAAATCATCCAAACTTAATAAGCACAATAAAATATTTATTAATTATGAGCATTATGAGTAAAACCTATTCTCAGCTGACAACACAATCAGACCACACAGTTCTATTTGCTGATGAGTGATACACAGTTCTAACAGTGCAGCACAACAGTTATGTATTGTGAAGGAATTTCCATGTTTTATAATTATAATAATGACTATTTATTAAATTTATATGCCACTCAACTCCCAGTAGTAAACCTTCATGTATATTTGGAAAAAATAAGAATTGCATGAGCTTTGTTTTTATAAAAAATCATCCAGTTTCACAGTTGCATAATAAATGCAATAAAAAAATTAATATAAAAATGACTATCACCATATTTCTTGTTCAATCATTATTGTATATCTTATTTCATTTGATGTAGTTTTTGATGTGTAGCAAATTCATATGCAATAATTAGATTGAAATATACCAACAGGTTGCAAATTTGCTATATAATGGCAGGATTAACTTAGCTTTAGTGTCCTACAGAGAGTGAGATTCTGGGATGGTGTGACACATTTTAAGCTTCTGCTTGCCAAGACAGAACCGTTTAAAAACTGACATTTGTGCTCAAAACGGTACTGCCACAGCCCTCAGTGCTTCATGACAAACTGTCACTCTACAGTACTATGTCTAGTTGGAAACTGTAAAATTATCTTGTTTTATGTAGCAGGGCTAGTATACTGTTGACAGTTCTCAGGAGTAAGACAAGCCTGAGTCTTGGGTATGATGGTAGTAAAAAAATGTCAATTCATGAATTCTATAAGAATTGGGTGTCAGGAAAAGAACAGGTTCCTGACGTTCTACATTTTGGGGTTTCAGTCAAGCAGTAAGAGTGGACATAAAATGAAACAAGCATTTTGTTCTATAGGAGAAAAGCAAAATTTATTTATTTATTTATTTTATTAAATTTATACCCCGCCCTTCTCCTTGTTAGGACCCAGGGCGGCGCACAGGCATTATATAAAACCATAAATACAATATACATCAATTAAAAATATATTAAATTAATTCACCCGTGCTAAAACCCGTTATTAAGACCATAACCAAATTATAATTTATATTTAAAAGTCAGACGCGGGGGGCTATCCTAGGCCGGCTTGTTGGAATAAGTACGTCTTAAGACGTTGGCGGAAGAGGCGGAGGTCCGAGGTAGTGCGAAGGTCGGGGGGTAGGTCGTTCCAGAGGGCCGGGCCCGCCACAGAGAAGGCTCTTCCCCTGGGTGTCGCCAGCCGGCATTGCCCGGCCGACGGCACCCGGAGTAGGCCCGCTCTGTGGGAGCGGACCGGACGAAGGGATGTATGGGGCAGGAGGCGGTCTCGTATATAGCTAGGCCCCGAGCCATGGAGCGATTTAAAGATGGTGATCAACACCTTGAAGCGCACTCGAAAGGCCACAGGCAGCCAGTGCAGCTCGCGCAGGAGAGGTGTAAAAACATACAAAAACATTGTATGTGTTCCACCATAGGGAATAATAGGAATTCCCAATGATCCTTTCTTTTTGTATTTGATTCTCAAGCTCCAGTGTCTCCCATGTTAACTGCCTTCTGTTATTCAACTTAACCAAAAATATTGACCAAGTAAATTTTAAAATGTTTCAACAAATTCCCCTTACAAACAACTAGAAGCACTTGTTATAGATTAGTCTACCTGCACAAACGCCATAGAACTCTTCCTGGAAAAAGAAACCAGCAGTGCTAAGTTTATTCACTTTGGTAGAATAGCCAGTGAATAGCAGACCAACAACAAAAATGTGGTTTTCTGATTATTGGCTTGAAATGTCTTAATGCACATCAATGCATAGTACACTTTGCTTGCAAAGAAGGCTCAATAATGTTACAAGAATATCTATCAAATCAAAACCCCAACACTTTTATTTGGCAACCGGCCTGCAAAACTCAACAAGCAAACAAATGAATATATAAAAAGAGCAGTAAATTCACATACCAAACAGGCAGCAGCCTTTTTATTAAGTTCAAACCTGTTTTTAGTCTCTGAACATGTGCTTAATGGAATCTCCTTAGCACCACAATCCTTCTTCTCCTCAGCCAGTTCCAGCCAGTGGCAGCAAGTATAAAATCTGTGCCTGCTGTTTTATTGATTAATTCTACCTCAAAGCCTATGAGGACTTAAAAAATACAAACAAGCCAATTACTGAATGTCAGAACAGTCAAAATGGTATGGAATGAAATGTCCCGTTTTCTCCTGAGGTTGGAGGAAACTTCAAAACGTGATCTATTTTGCTCAGTATCTTCAAGAACCATTTGTATCTGAAATAATTTGAATTCAGATTGTTTTACACATCCTTATAATATAGTTGTTTTCATGATGTATCGCAATTACACCCATCACTTCAAGCGTCACTGAAACTTCAGTTCTGAATTTCAGTTCTGAATTTCTTACATTTCAAAATATTGTCTAATATGGTCTTAGCATAAGCTTTATATAAAATCTCCGCAGCAGTTGTTTCTTTAAAAACTGTGTTAGTTGTGATCTGCACTTTGAACTACAAAAAACTTTAATAGGTGGGTAAAAACAGCAGAAAAAATAGCTGCCCACCGACTCTCTGCATATTAGTATTCTAGTTATATGTTTTACTAAATGTTAGACAATGTCTGGGTCGGCACATACCTGGATTGAAGCTGAACTTGGTTTTGGTTCTGTTTGGGCTCTGTTCCCAGAGAGTGGACTCGGTTTGCTTTGTTATTTGTGTGTGGTTCACCTGTTGCATTTGTCACACCTGCAGACATGGAGACAACCTCTTTATATACTATGCCCTCTTTTGTTGCAGCCATCTCTCCCCGCTTCCCCTCCCTTCCGCTTCCCTTCTTTGGTGAGGGTTTGTCAGTGGTTGCATTAGAGAGATTTTTGGCTGCCAAGAGATTTGCCCCACTAGGAATGGGGTCTGAGGCAGCTCAGGAATTCATAATTTCCATGGCACCCATGGATCTATCGCAGATCATCTGAAGCGCAATCTGGGGCAGTGGTCACACACCCGGTTAGTTTCTGTTGGAGCAGTGTTAATTTGATCTGAATCTGAGGGAGCTATTGGTGCCTGGCTTGTCATGCTTAGATCATACTGTGATTACCATAAGTTTATCTGGTGCCACCTTCCACTATAGGGAGGCAGAACCTATTAGATTGGTCCTCCCTTGGTGAGTAATAAACCCAGACTGGTTTCAGAAGCAGTTGAGGGGTACTCTCCTGTACAGTTCATCTGAAGCCTTGGTCACTGTTTTGAAATAATAGCTGAGCTTTTCAATCAGATTGTGTTTATGCATCTTTTCAGCTCTTGTGGATTCTGTCACTCTTCATGGTTTATGGAAGAGTTGAGAGAGATGAGATGAAAAAAAGATATCCAGACCATTGCTGGCATTGAATAGGGGATGAACGCTACAAAACGTGTTAAAGAACTGTTAAAGGCTACAGTGTAACAGTAAAGGTAGCAAAGCATCAATACTTTACCATCTTTATTGTGTCTGTTAATAGCCATCCCACTATCTTCTTTAGATGATATGCCCTCTTAGGTATAGGAAGCTTGGAGAATCCCTTCCAGGAGTGTGAGGAAGAAATTGTTGAGCATCTGTTGAACAATCTAATATATTATGAACATAATTTTTCTTGAAATCTCTTATTAGTAAGTTGATGATGCTGTGATAGCACACAGTGCTTGATAATATTTTTAGTTGCTTGTTGGGCAAAGCTAGCTGAAAACAATGTTTAGAATATAATTTCTCTGATAAAATAATTATTTGTCATAATATATATCTGGCATGAAGTAATTTTATAAGCAAATAGAAGACTAGTAAGCAGTGTAAGAAGGGATGGGTTGGTTCAGTGGCTAAGATACTGAGCTTGTCAATCAGAAAGATGGGTAGTTCAGCGGTTCAAATCCCTAGTGCTGCATAATGGAGTGAGCTCCCATTACTTGTCCCAGCTTCTGCCAACCTAGCAATTTGAACGCACGTAAAAATGCAAGTAGAAAAATAGGGACCACCTTTGGTGGGAAAATAATAGCATTCCGTACGCCTTCAGCATTTAGTCATGCTGGCCTCATGACCAAGGAGATGTCTTCGGACAGCGCTGGCTCTTTGGCTTTGAAATGGAGATGAACACCACTCCCTAGAGTTGGGAATGACTAGCAAATATGTTTGACCAACAAAACTGCAGAGATCAATCTAGTCATTCACTGAGAGTCAAGACTTGACTAGGAGTCAAAAAACAATCAATCAAACAAACAAAAAAACCCCAATCCTAGAAAATGCAACAAAAGAAACAGGAATATTCATCATTGATTATTTCCCTTTTTTAAACTTTTAGTTCTGTACAATGTTTGTATATTGAGCACAAAGTTAGCAGTAGGGCTCCCTTGGTTCATTAGTAACTAAAGTTGAAAGCTGAGCTGCTAAATTTTCTGCCCAATACAAATCTATGTAGTTTTGTTAATCCATCCAACCCAATAAACATGTTGGACTACAACTTTCCTCACCCAAATCACCATAGTTATGCCCAACGTACCTGGAGAATGCCAGGTTTCACAAAGCCACCATGAAAAGCATGCATAAATGTTTTAGTAGCTATTTCATGTCTGATCAATAACTGAATTATGATGCCAAGTTTGTGTCAAGATTTTAAAATAAGTCTGCAGTTAAAGGTTAATTTATTAATATTTCAAACCATAATCTACTGTTACTAATATGAATATCATAAATTGGTTTATTTATGACAGTATTTAAATTCAAGTTAAAGAGGAGGATAAACATGCATTTTGTTTTTCAGCTATTGTATATAGCAGTGATGGCGAACCTATGGTACGGGTGCCACAGGTGGCACGTGGAACCATTTCTTAGGGCACATGAGGCATTGCCCTGTCAGCTCCAGCGCGCTTGTGTGCGCTGGCCAGTTGATTTAGGCCTTCTTTTGAGGACGTTTTTTGCCCTCTGGAGGTGGGGGGAGGCTGTTTTCACCCTCCTCAGGCTCTTAGAAAGCCTCTAGAGCCTGGGGAGGGCGAAAAAAGCATGCGAAAAGCAGGGGGTCATGCACATAGCATTATGGGTGCGGCACGCCCACGCACAACCCCCCCTGCGCTTCCCCTGCTTTTGGCATGTGAGCCAAAAAAGGTTCGCCATCACTGGTATATAGCCATAAAAATACATTGGGCTATTTTCTGAGCTCAATTCAACCAGTTCCAGCTTCAGGTAAATTTTGTCAGGCTTGATCTTAATGGCAGCATGTGATCAGGATCAATATATCAATCAAAGAACGAATTTGTCATTGGCTTTTCAGCAGTGTACGATGCCAAGAGAAACATCCTTAAGGGTATGCCATACTTCCATTTAATCATTTTAATGTCCAAAATATTGGCTGTTTGGCAATTACTGTGAAATCCTTTTATGCAAACTTCTGTTCCTTTCCAACTTAGTATCTGTGCTACTAGAACTGAATCCAGGCTTGGTAAGAATTTATTTCATAGCTAGGACTGTTTGCATTTTGGTTTGTTTTGTTTTGGTTTCGTTTGGTTTCGTTTGTTTTGTTATAAAGTAGAATAGCTTTCTCTCTGATGCCCCTCAGAAGTAGTTACTATAATTCCTGGATGGATAATCAGAGAAAGTGCAATAATGATATGAAGGGCAGAAAGTTCTAGGGCTACCCTAAGAGTTACCTATTCTTTTTTTTTTTTTAAATAATTTTTATTAGTTTTAACATTTAAAAAAAGGAAAGGGGTAGGTTAAGGTATTTTAACAATATTTTAGAGCTTCCACATCGGGGTTGGTGACCGCCTGCGAGTCTTCTTAGATAAGTTTCATTAGGAAATAATAATAAGAAGAAGGGATACATACATTTTAGATCATAGATTTCATAATCAGAAGTAAAATTTCATACATTCAATTACTTTGTTTCTATTAACATCCATACAGGAATTACCATACATAAAAAAAAGAAAAAAAGTTATTTTTGTGATCTGAGCCTCTTTGCTATTGTTTCTTCCTCCTCCACCCCACCAGTAGGCGGAGCCGTGGCGCCTCCCGTTCCCATATCATCATCAGCCAGAATTGAGAAATGTTTTTAAAGAAAATTTTCCGCCTCTTCTACAGTTTTCATTCTAACTCTTCCTCCCTCCCAGAATACCAGCATCCCTTCGGGCATCAACCACTTGAACCACACCCCTTTTTAATGTAATTTTTTCGATAAGAAGGTATATTTCCTTCTTATATCTCGTATTTTTTTAGGGATCTGCTTCAATATGGCCACCTCATTTTGCTGATATATCAAAGGCCCTCCTCTTTGCGCTCTCAGTATCTCATCCCTCATTGACCTTCTTATGAATTTAATATGTATCTCTCTGGGTACATCATTTATTCTGGCATATGCTGAATTAATTCTATAAATCAAATCAATGTCCCCCCAAATAAGTTCCTTATTTTTCTTAGTATAATCCGCTAACATTGTAGCCATTAACTCTTTTAAATTCTCATTATCTGATTCTGGGACATTCTGAAATATTAAAAGAATAGACATACGTTCAAAATCAATTCTAGACATCTGACCAGCAATATCTATAATTTCCTTCTTAAAATCTTTTATCTCTTCCTTCATCCCAACTGCCCCCCCTTCCAGCCCCTCAATTTTTTGCTTGTTATTTATTATTTCTCTTTGCGCCTCCAAAAGTTCCAGTCTTGTACTTAAATTGTCTTTCCGGATTTGTTGTATTTCATTCATTATTTTTTGAAACACCTCATCTGTAGTTGTTGGCTTGGGATCCTCTGCTTCTGTTTCCCTCTGTAGTAAAGCTGTGATCTTTGGTTGTGAGGTTGGACTGGGCTTTGTAGATGCTGGGGCAGAGATTGATTTCCCAGATGGAGGCTTTCTCATTGCCATAATTAAAGTTTTAGAGGTATAAAAAAAAAATAAGGAAATGGCACTGTTGGGCAGGCAGTCCGTGAAGTCCGAGACAAGAGCTGTAGTAGTTCAAATTAAATTTGCAACTTCCAGAAAGAAAAGTAAGATATAATTTTCCAAACAAAAGCAGAAGGCTTCACAAAGGAAGAGAACACTGAAAGTCACTAGAGCAAGCCTTTATATATATATTTTAAATTTAGTCTCATTTAGTTTGTTAAAATCGAGGAATGCTTATTTTCAAAAGGGAAAATTCCATTCTGGGAACAAAGAAACGCCATCTTTCCGCCTTGCTGGCAGCGATGAAGAAAGTAAAAGTTTGGAAACAGTCTATTTTAAATGTAGCAAGGCTCAGGATACATTGTTTAACAGCAATTCCTTATTTGGCAATACATTTCCTTTTTCAATAAATCCATCGGATGTCACTTTCACTCTCTCCGCGTCGCGGAGCTAATTCTCTAATGCCGCTTTTATTTCCAGGGGGGTTGTTTCTCCCAACTCCCCCCTATTTCTCTCTTTCAAAAAGTTGAATGTAGGAATTTCAAATAAATCACTCACATTACCATTTCTTCTAATCCGGAGCCTCGGCGCAGCCATTCAGCCCCGGTGTTTCTGCTCTTTATAAAAATCCTCCATGGTTCCGGCTCCTTCGGCGAAAGGGAAGCACTCCCCCCGCAGTCCGTTCCTCGGCTCCTGGAGCGAGGCGGGAATAGCCCCCCGACCACTGTCGAGGTGGCGTCACCGCAAGCCACCCATATGGGGGGGGACTCTTCGTGTCCCCCCTGCACCCGAAGGCGCTCACTGAGGAAACACAGCGGCGGATGTGTAAAGAACACGCCCGTCGCGTCCAAAACCGGAAACGATCTCCCAAGAGTTACCTATTCTTATTTGCCATTTTGAGTATGGTAGGAGCCCTGATTTTTATTGGAATTTTTGCTTAGTCCAGTATTTATAGCTTCTTAGGCACTTTTTTCAATTGATAATTTTGCCATGCAATTAATTTTATTAGGCTGCTAATTATATTATTACTTCTTCTAAGAGCATTGATTTTTTTTAATCCTAGTGATATTTGTTACCTTGTAGATTAATACTTGAGGGTATAGTATTAATATACAAATACTGACTTCAGTTTTGGTGTTTTGGGACAGAGGAGAGACTAAAATTTCCAGAATATGCTACACCGGCTTCTATACTGCATTTTCCACCCAAGAGTACCAAGAGGTCTGGAGTGCATCATGAAATTAGGCCACTTGGCCCTCTGGGGCAGTAAAGCACCAGTGTGGAGAAGTCATCCCACTGACTCCAAAGATGAGCTCCGTGGTGCCTAAGAAGGGGCAAGGTCACCAGTGAGGCTGGCCCTGGATGGGCAAGGATACCATCTCTGAACAAATTGCCCTGGGGGGAGGGATCCAGCAGTGGTAGGTTCCTACTGATTTGGCCCGGTTTGGCAAACCAGCAGTAAAGCCGGAAAGAACCCACCTCTGTAACCCACTCCAGGCGGATGTCCTGGGGCTACTGCACATGTGCACGCCTGTCCTCCTGGATCACTTTCTTCCTTCTCCCACTGCCCGTTGGAACAGCTGCGGTTGATTCAGTTGGGGGAACGGGCCCCAGGAGGCAGGGTGTACTCTGTCACTGCTGTTGCCGCTGCTGCTGTCAGGCACATCCATGCAGGATAACTCCCCAGTGTGGCACAGTTCCGAGATGGCGGGGTATTCTTCCTTTCACTTGTACAGCGTCGTGACCAGACCGCTACGGCTACAGGTCCGATTAGGTGTGCCAGATTTTCACTACCTCTTCTGGCATACCATACCGTACCAGTAGGAACCCACCTCTGGTACACATATGGCATATATACATAGGATTAAATAGTGTATTCTGTATATTCAGTAATAGTAAATAAATAGGGGAATTGTATCTCATTGAGGCCCCTGAGGCTAGGAGAGGCCAGGCAAGGTACCCCTTTATGTGAGTGATGGCAAGTTGGCAACACCCACCCAATCACATGACCACCCAGCCATGACAATCCAGTCACATGACCACCAAGCCACTCCCACAGAACCAGTAGTAAAAAAATTTGAATTCCACCAAACAGCCTTATACAAAAAGCCAGCTGGGTGACTTTGGGCCAGTTATTCTCTCTCAGTGTTAAGAAGGAGGCAATGGCAATACAATGGCAGGGGCTAGTCAAAGCAGTTGCCAAGAGTCAATACTGTCTCAAAGGCACCTCGCTCCCCCCAAATCTCCCACAAAATATGTCTCAAGTGATGGCACTTCAATACTTGGTTTGTTTCCCATTAGATTCCGGTAAAGATTTTGTACTTTTTGGGGAACATATCTGTACCTCATTTCTCCTCGTAATGTTAATATACGCTTACCAATAAAAGTTACACTTGGCAATTTTCTTATTACTGAGTGACTACATACTTGATGCTAGCCCCCCCCCCCTCCAAAAAAAGGATAAGGCATTTGTACTTTAGCCTGAGAAAAAGACAAGCAGACCAAGTCCATTTCCCAAGCAAACAGGGATGCTTTGGAGAGGCCAGATCCAAAGGATGCATATGTGGTACAAAATTTCTTCTGGCTCCTTCCTGTCTACTCAGTTAACAATAGGAACAAAGTCCTCCATGTGGCGACGTTATTCTGCCTGGCCACATGAGGACTATAGGGAAGAGCAAAAGATATTAGCTCCTTTCATTTTTCTTTAGCATCTGTAGTTTTCTCTTCCTTCTCCTTTCTCCGAGCCATTGGAACCAGTCAGCGAGAGCCATGAAATTCCTGATTTTCTATTTTTTAAAAAGTAGGATCAAGTGAAAAACAATTATGAAACTGCTAAATCTGTCTAAAATGGAAACATTTCCTCGCCTCCACCCAAAATAGACATCTTTCCCACCCCATCTTTGTCTACAAGAGTCTGAAAGCTGACTGGTACAAAATACCTTCTTTAACTTTTATTTCTTGTTTTGGTGTCACCACTGGGCTTGCGCTTCTGACTGCAGCTTTTGCTGTCTTGTCTTTTTTATTTGAACTGATTATTCTTCATTCTTTTTCACCAGCTGAAGTCTAACTATTTGCTGAGATTTTTTCTTTAGGAACATGTATTTGTTGCTGTTTTCATACAGGAAGAAAAATATGCCACAACATTACAGTTTACAAGTGTAGACTACTGTCTGTTTGGGGGACTTTTGCTTTTTAGAGGACTCGTAGTGAAAATATTTGACTCTTCCTTGATCCCTTTTCAATTTAGCTATATTGAGGAACATGATGTAGCTTGAAAGGTAAGAGAAAAGAGAAGAGAAGTAAGAGAAAAATTTGATAGAAATCCCACTTGACAAAAATCCCTAGCCAACACCTGTTAATTCACTCATCAATAAACTGTAATATTATTCCTGCTTGGAGCCCATTATCACTGTTGAATACCATACATACATACATACATACATACATACATACATACATACATACATACATACATACATATATGCTAGTCTTATTGTATTCAGGCCTTTTCCGTGTAAGATTGAGATTGTCTTGGCAACGTTTCAGCGAGGTCTCACTTGCCAGCGTGAAGATGGCGAGTGGGACCTTGCCGAAAAGTTGCCAAGACAATATAATGAATATAACAATATAAATATATAACAAGAATGTAACAAGACCAACATACCTACACCCGTGAAAATCTACAAACACACACACACACGCACACACACAAAATCTGCCCTGCAACGTATGTAGGACATACTAATAGGAGAATAAATGCACGCATTGCAGAACATAAGAACGCAGTAAGAAAACAACTTACAACTTCATCCCTCTACCAGCACTTTAAAGCTACAGGACATAAAATTGATTTTGAAGGAACCAAATTAAACTCCAAAACTGAACAGCTCAACAAGAGCATAATTATGGAAGCCATCGAAATAGAGAAACACCCACACAACATGAACAAATGTAACGATACCTCCCGCCTACCAGACATCTGGAAACCAGCACTGGCCAACAGACGAGCCCCACCCACCACCCAGGCCATTACAATACAAAAGAACAATGAACAGAGAGATAGCACCAATCTACCAATCATGATGCAACTACACAGCCAATGAACCCACTCACAGCAACAGCAAGCCAGCATTCTACCCCCACCCCTACCAAGATTTACCAAGACGGCAGCTGTGAAGCCACAGACACCAGCCTGAAGATGGCGAGTGAGACCTCGCCGAAACGTTGCAAAGACAATCTTAATCTTACACGGGAAAAGACCCGAATACAACAAGACCAGCATACTTGCACCCATGAAAATTTATGAAAACAAATATATATGTATGTATGCATGTATGTAGATTTTTGCTGGTCTTGTTGTATTCGGGTCTTTTCCCGTGTAAGATTGAGATTGTCTTGTCAACATTTCAGTGTCGTTTCACTCGCCATCTTCACCAGCCTGAAGATATATATTTATATACATACATACATACATACATACATACATACATACATACATACATATTACGACAGGGTCTTATACTTTTTTGACCCACGAAATATGGCCTTGGGCGTATTAGAGTGGGGGGGGGCTTATTTTTTTCTGGGGCAGGCGAGAAGCGAGGTGCACTTTTACCTTTCAAGCTCCATCATGTTCCTCAATATTGTGTCCAGGGAAGCTGCTGGTAAAAAAAAAACACCCCTTCTTGCGAGTTCTATCAAACTTCGTGAACTCGCGAGAAGGATTTTTTTAAACCAGCAGCTTCCCTGGACACCATGGCGAGGAACATGACAGAGCTTGAAAGGTAAAAGCCCCCCCCTCCCTCATATCTAACTAAAGGGACAGTGGGGAAGGGAAGCAGGCAGGCATTTACAATTGGGGTGGGGTGGGCAGTCTTGGGCTGCAAGGTGTGCCTCTTACTTTATTTATTTATTTGTTCATATTTATATACCGCCCTATCTCCCAATTTTGGGACTCAGGGCGGTGCACAGGGAACAGTAAAACACAATACAAGAAATATAAAAAAATGTTAAAAGTAAATTAAATTAAGCGAACCCGTGCTAAAATTCTAATTAAAAACTATCACTAAAATCAATTTAAAAACTATGCCAAAATCAATTTAAAAACTATGCCACTTTCAATTTAAAAACTATTACCTTTCAAGCTCCGTCGCGTTCCTCGCTATTGTGTCCAGAAAACCCGCTGGTTAAAGAACCCTCTTCTCGCGAGTTCAAGAGGTTTGATAGAACTCACAAGAAGTGGGGTTTTTTTAAACCAGCGGCTTCCCTGGACACAATAGCAAGGAACGCGATGAAGCTTGAAAGGTAAAAGGGGGGTTCTTCTCCCCACCCCCCATTCCTTGCTGAAGGGATGGAGGGGAAATGAAACAGGCAGGCTGCCTTTATAATTGGGCTGGGCTGGCCAGTGTTGGGCTGCAAGGCGCGCCTCTTACCTTTCCAAGTCTGCCATGGTCTTTGCCATTGTGTCCAGGGTAGACCCTGGTTAACCCCCCCCCCCCCTTCTTGGGAGTTCTATCAAACTTCTTGAACTTGCGAGAAGGGTTTTTTTTTTTAACCAGGGGCTTCCCTGGACACAATGGTGAGGACCGTGGCAGACTTGAAAAGGTAAGAGGCGCACCTTGCAGCCCAACACTGGCTAGCCCACCTCAATTGTAAAGGCAGCCTTCCTTGCCCTCCCTTTAGCAAGGGGTGGGGGAGAAGTGAGGCGCACCTTTTACCTGTCCAACCCAGCTGCGTTCCTTGCCCTTTTGTCCAGGGAGTCCCCTTGTAAAAAAACCTCATGAGTTCAACTCATGAGGTTTTTGGGGAGTTGAAAGTCTGCAGTTTGGATTTTCAGTAGATTTTTGTATCTTTGCTTTCATAGCTTTAGTTGATAGTTCTTGTTCTTGAGCAGCAAGTATTAAACCTTCCATTTCTTTCTTGATGATTCCCATCTTAACCTATGCCCATGTCAAGTTGTTACATTTTCCTTATTATTTAATTAATAACTACTTATAAAGCTCAAGATTGTTTTACATTATACTACTATGGAATTTATATTGCTATGACAAGACTAAATAAGGGATGTTAATAGTTAGCCAGGCTTTAAAGACACTCTTAAAGAAGAAATAGATCGATGTTAAAATATTTGATTAGAACTGTGGATATTGATATTAAGCTACATGACAAATTGTTAGATCTAAAACTCATAAAATGAGATTACTTTAAAAAAATAATTATTTCAGAGAGGCATAGAATTCACGAGCACCCAGTTAAAATATCCTTTAAAGGATACTATCTAGAGTGAACTTTTTTTAAAAAAATCCATTCTTTTTTTCTCTCTCTCTCTCTCTTTGTTGGCCTTATAAATAGAAAGTCATTATAAAATCATACTGTATATAAAAGGATGTTAAAATAATTAGTAAGATTAGGGTTGAGATATAAGAATTGTAATAATCGACACAAAAAATAAGTGATAACATTGGAAGAAATTTATAGAAATCTGTGATGAATTGATAACCTGTTATGGGAATATGTAATTTGTCATCTAACTTTTTCCTTATATTCTGTCTTTGTTTCTGTTGTTTTAATAATGTTCTCCATTTTCACAGCCTGCAGCAATTTTTCTGTACTTTGGTTCACATAGTCATTCAAACTTCATTTTTCTTCTGTATTTTGATGGACTTGCAATAGCCCTCTGCCCCTGATTTTTTGTGGCAGGTACAACCTGTCGATGTCACTTCTTGGGTGTAAAGATGATACATATTCAATAGCTTTCCGGTCCAAGTTTTCCAGTTCAGCGACAGTCCAGTTGATGGTTCCAGCTGAGTAGCATATCACTGGAACTGCCCATGTATTAATGGCTTTAATTATGTTTCCAGCATTCAGGTTTTATTTTAATATTTTGTGGACCTTCCTGATGTATTCCTTTTGCTTTGACTTTTGGACTTTTCCATTCGAGATGTCATCTGCTTCTAATATGCCTAGGTATTTGTAACCATCATCGTTTGCTAATGCTTTCACGATGCTTCCATTTCCCAGTTCTATTCCTTCTATTTTTTTCCATTTTTCCTCTCTGCATGGATAAGATAGAACATTTTTTAAGTCCAGAGTTCATTCTGTTGTCACTGCTGAACAATTGAACTGTGTTGAGTATTGATTTATGTTCAGTTGGCTTTTTGCATACAGTTTTAAGTCGTCCATGTATAGTAGATGGTTTATCTTGTCAAACTGGCTTGAGATTTGGTATCCCAATTTTGTGTTTTGCAAGATTATTGTAAGTGGAATTAATGTGATGTTGAACAGTAGTGGCGAAAGTGAGTCCCCTTTGAAGATTCTTCTTCTGATGTTTACTTTACCAATGTTCTCCTCATTTTCTGTTAGAACTGTTTTCCATTTTTGCATATTTTCTTACAAAAATGTACAAATATTTTTTGCTGATTCTAAACTTTTCCAATTACCATATTTTTGGAGTATAAGACGCACCAAGATTTTGAAAAGGCAAATTTAAAAAAAAGGTTTTTGCACTCTGCAGACCCCCTCCGAAATGGCCCGTTTTTCATGAAAACATGCCCGTTTTTTTTCCAAAAAAGGGGGGGCATGAATAGCCTTTTGGAGACTTATAGAGTGCTGCGGGAGGGGGAGGAAATGAGCAAAAAATGGCCCATTTTTTGCTCATTTCTTCCCTCCCCAGTCCCTAGGAGCACTCTGAAACCCTCCTACAGTCTATGCATGGCCATTTTGGTGAAGGGGACAGGGTTTCAGGAGGAAAAAAAATGTTTTATTCAGTGTATAAGATGCACCCAGATTTTCAGCCTCTTTTTTGAGGGAAAAAGGTGCGTCTTATACTCCGAAAAATACGTTGTTGTTCATTATTGTTATTGTTATTATTATACCAGGTCCCTGTCAGAGATGAGATGACTCGGTGTAAAAGGAAGCGTGTAGTTCTGTGTAGTCCTCTGGGAAAAATTGAGATATTTGGATGTGAAACAGGAGTACATGAGATACGCCTTGAGGGAAAAGCTGAACCTCAAAATGGGTAAGCCTGAATCTAATTTATTATTTTTTACATATAAATATGCATGTTAAAAAATCAAAATCTTTGCTACAATTCAATGATAAATGTTGATTTCATTTCTTGCAAGAATATTGTAGTTCAGGTAACATTTTTATATTTCCCTTAAAAAATAATCTACATGTTGTAAATGAAAGATTAAAACTTCTTTTTTAAAAAAATTAGCTACTAACTGCTGAAGGGGCTAATACAATTTTTACTTTATTTTTATTATTTCTCAAATGAGAAATCATCTGATCACTGATGGAAGCATTTTTAATGTGGCTTTAACATGAGGTCAGAATAAGTGTGCTGATGTTGACTCGCAAGGTATGATAAAATGAAAATTGCTTCTAAAAACAGCAGAAATCTCTTTATTCTCAATACGAATACAGTGTTTAAGACTTTAGAATTTTTTTCCCAGTTTATGTATAACATAAAAATACCAAATACGCATATTCTATAAAGTCAATTTAATTTTATATTCTTCTTTTAAAAGCTTTTGATACAATATAAATGTTACAATGGACAAGTCTGAGGCTATTTTGCCAGTTTTTTAAAGATTCAGTTTTATTTGGGAATTATACTTACACTGAAATAGATATAATTTTCAGCAAGCATTGCTGAATTGCTGAAGGCTTTTACACAGTTCATATTGTACAGTACTGAAAGTAATCTTAAAACCAAGGGAGGCTTTTAAAAGCATTATTTCACATCATAATTTTTTAAACATCCATATTCAAAACAATAACATCTTGGTGGCATTAAAGATGGTGTGCTCCTTTGTCCTGATAAATCACTTTTCATTTCAGCGATTCAGTAGCAGAGCAGGATCTACTGTGTATGTGATGCGTTTTAATGACCAAGGGATTATAAGTCTTGCAATGCCTGCTCCTGATGGAATCCATGTTATTACTTTTAAATCTTCTTATCCTGTGCCATCTTCCAGAAAGTCATCTTACCCTCCCTAGCTGTTTAGAGTAGATGAAGCATTTAGAAAGCTCTCACTCCAAGTCTCCTTGTTTGTGGCACAAGGGAATCTTCAGCACTCGTGAATGAACATCAGCTAAACCTTCCACAAGTGGAGCAAACATTGATTTTGCTCTGCAGATGTCTTTATGCACAAAACGAAAGAGGAGGGAACAGTTAGCATGAGTTGTCTCATTGAGGTCACTGGAGAACTTTGTGAATTTTTCATTCACTAAACAGAATGGATTTTCTTTCTGCAATTCACAATTAATAATGTGGAGAATAACACAGAGACAGTGTATGAAATCTTTAAAACCTTCAAAAACTAAGCTCACTTGTGAACTTCAACTTGATGCAAATATAGATATACAGAAGCAGAAAAAAATGAAAGAAATAAAGACTTAACTGAATATGTCCTAGAGACACTAAATCTTTGTACAATGAATAAAAAATGAGGTGGGATGAAATCACAAACAATACATAAGAGTGAAGTTGGCTTTACAAACATTGGCAGTATAATAGCATACCAAATTACATAACGCCAAATGATGAGTATTACTATTCCAAATTGATTCCATAAAATGTTTGTACATAAACATTTTGTTGTTTTGTTCATCTTCATATTGAGATAAATAGACTGTAAAACTTTGAGAGTGATTTCTTTCAGTGATGGTTTAATCAATTCATCCCATTGAATGCCTTTGGAATTTTTTTTTGGAAAAACACTAGTTTATTCACCAAATGTGACCACATGGCTCCTTGTTCCTCTTGCACAAATGTCTTAAAAATGATGCAGATAGCTGATGTGCATTAACTCCATCTTGACATTTCATAAGGTGGATTGCCACCCCTCATGTTTGCTGTAATTTTAAGGTAAAAAACTAAAAGCCTTTTTAATTACTAATTCCTTCTTATGTCTTACTGGAAAGATATCTCTACATCTATATTGATGTTTCTGTAGCACAAACATAATTGTTCCAATACAACATTTTCTCAGGTTGTATGGATTATGCAGACAGTATTAATCTTTGACATTTGATCTATCTTATTTTTGTGTCATTATACTATACATGAAATAAAAAAGCATAGCTCAAATAGGCTAATTATTGAATGTGAAAAATATACAGCAGTGCTACACAATTTATGACTGATTTTCTTTTACTAACTGGATTAGGTCCAAATGCAGCTTTTGAGGGGTAGATAGGTTGACACTGGCCTTCTTACATATCTCAAAATGGAATTGTATATCTAAAGCATGTGTTGTAGAGAAATATTGCTTCCGCTGCCAGAAATATCTAGACATCAATCTCTATTTCTGCAGATTCAATGGATATGGCAGGAAGAGTTATTATATACTATGATCCTCCTTTATTAAAAAATAAACTGGGCTAGTTTTTCTCCTGATGGCTTTTAGATTATAACTATGGAATTGTTTATACTTATACATTTGCTAGATTATAATGGTGGAGGAAAAAAAATTAATGATAGGATTTTATTTTTTAACTCCAAAATTATTTTATCATTCCAAAAATAAAAAGAGATGTCCAGATAATACTAAAGCATCCATTACAAAATTACTTGCACTTTTTAAGTATCTGTAGATGAAAATACAATGTTATTTATTAAATCAATTATATATTTTTTATTTAAATCCAGAATAATCTGTTGTAACTCTCAAGAAATATAGACTCTTTTGGAAAATAAAATAAGAAAGAAAAGTAGAATTAAGTGCTGAAAAAGCCAAAAAGTCAAATTCTCTTCAGCCATATATATGTTATTAAATCTTTCTATTCTGTACCAGTATAGTAAAAAAAACTTCAGAGTTTTTTTAGGATATGTACAATGAAGTTCCATAGTTCAAATGCTTTTCTATGTAGGACACAAAACAATCTAGTTCCAGTAAATGAATTTTCTTCCCTGTTCACTAGAAAGAACTTGGAGGAACCTTTGGTGTGGCACAGTAAAATTGACTAGTTTTGCCAATGCAGAGCCTTTATGTCGCTAATGACAATGTGTCAGGATTTTATGGTCTGTAATGATCTCTGAAGAATATTATCTTTGATGATATTTTTCTTCATAGAATACTTCCTCCATTCATGATCTCTAGCAGAGTTTAAAAGAAAATTTCAGGTTTTTCCGAAGTTTTCTAAAATCATCATAGCTTTATCTTGATTGAATATTGCTGTAAAGATATCACCACTGATGTTTTCACCTGCAAGGATGGGAATAAACTCCCTGCTTGCTATCCCAGGCAAAAGGATGGCAAAAATATCAAGGTCTTATAAGGCCACCAGGGCCAGGAAGTTTATAGTAGATGGACAAAATAGAAAAGGTTATCCCATCAGATGACACTCTGTAATGGATAGATATGTAGTTGAGCCCATTTCCTGGTTATGTTAATTTTTGACTTTGATTGGTTTTTCTCAGCTAATAAATATATCATTCATAATTTTTTATGGAATTTTATATTAAATATTGTTAGTGGCCCAGAGTCATATTTTTGTCATGAGCTACCATTTAAATTGAATGAATTAATGAACAAAGCCAATGTATATTATTCTTGAGCCCAAGAAAACATAGCTGAACCTGGAAGCAATCTGGTAGCCAAAATAAAACAAAGATGTCACATGTGCCAAATGATAAGCAATCATAATTGTCCAACCTGCTCCATTTTGTACCAGCTGAAACTTCTCAAGTGTCTTCACGGTCAGCCTCATGTATACTGTGCTGCAGTAGTCCAGCAATGTTGAATCAGTAACGGTGAGATTAATCCTGGAGAAGAAATAATTACAAATTTTAATAAAATTATCAAGAATAAAGATACTTCTTTCACAGCAAAGTTCAGGATTATTTTTCCAGTGGTAATTTGTATTTGTAAAAGCTGGACTTTGAGAAAGAGTGAGAAAAATAAGATAGATGCTTTTGACATGGATTTAGGAAGGGTTATTAATCAGTCATGGACAAATTAAAGATTGAATACTCCCTCTTGATAATGATCAACATGTAAAAATACCATTGTGCACTGAAAGTGTAGAAAAAAATCACTACACTTCACATTTTTAATAAATAAATATAGATAGCAAACATATTTATTACACCTTCCTTTTGCTCTTTTCTCCACAACAACCTTGTGAAATGAGTTGGGTTATGAGAATGACAGGTCCAAAGTCACTCTGTCATCTTTTATGCCAAAAGTGGGATTAAAACGCACAGACTCCTGGTTTCTATTAGAAATGGAATCACTAAGGATTAAAGGTGGAGTTTGGTTATACATATTTACTTAAAAATCCCAATTCAGCAGACTCCTTTGAATAATTGTCAGTCATGTCAGATGAAGGCTACTTTAGAAAAATATTCCCATTTGACTTTTTACTAAAGCTCTTAATATCTGTGACCTCTAAAAAGGCTGGCATGGCTATTAATGTAATTTGTATATAGGATTTAGGCAGAGACCCCCAAAATCCTGGAGATAGATTCTGAATAGGAACCAGTCTGTTATTTCTTTAAGTATGTGTTAACAATTTTCTGGAGGAATTTTAATATCTTGTCATCTGCTTTTTTGGAGACTAGATTTAATAGAACTTGGTTGCTTTGAATCCATTGAAATGTTGAGCCACATCTCTCTATATTCCATTTTACAAAGATAAAATGGCTTGATTCTCCATAGTGTAGGGGAAGATCAGCCAGGATTGGGTGTTGCTCTCGTTTTCTGCATGGAAACTGAGCCTGAGTCTTTTTTGGTGACGTCCCCCTGCTACTGGTGTTTCCCAGTTTTGGCTCAGTCTGAGGCCAAGAGAGACACAAACAATTTTTCTCTGCGACCAAAGGTTATTCAAGGGTTACTACAGAAAAACAACTGCATCAAAAGTCGATTGATCACTTGGGCAGCTAACCAAGTTCATGGTTCGCCGCCTCTCTGGCTAATCAACACCTAAGTCCCTGCCACTCCGTGATAAAGCAGAAGGCAGGCTAAAACTCAAACAGGCTCCCCTTCAGCAAGCCAAAGTCCCTGAGATTTCCGATTAACAGCGGGGATTCAGTTTTTGACCAGTGCTGACTGGACACACTGTGGTCGGCTCGCACAGTTTGGCGTGGACACTTCAAATAGTGCAGCAGCAGCTCTAGTCCTTGCAGACCGTCCTGCCTGTCACTTTATAGGTAATGGTGGCTTCCCAACACCACCTTACCTATAGGCTCCCGACTAGCGCAGGAAGATTAGGGACAATCCTAATCTCCCCTCTACCAGCAGACAAAGCTCCTTCAGCCAAAGAACGACTGTCATAGGAGCTCGAGGTAAGAGCCACGCTATAGGGTACGCGAGCTCTAAGACCTCCAAGGTGGCGGAAAAAGATACCAAACGGAGGCAGAGGGCATTGGAAAAGGAGATGGCTAAGGCAGAAAGAGAAGCCAGGTTCCAAGTGTACAGGAGTTCCCTCTTGACAGGCTCTGAATTTTCCCGCCCTTTTGATAACTGACAGAGGCTTGCGATTCTGCAAGTCTCTTGCAACCAACCTGCTCCCTCTTTTGGTCACCAGAGAGAGCTAGAGGGCTTCCTTCTCCAAGGCAAAGAGAAACCTTTGACAGCTCTGCGGTTTTTGTTACTGCTGCTTCCATACAATCTGTCTCAATGATGAGTAGTCAGGACCCTCTCTCAGGCACTAGGCCCATTCCAACCTTTACGATTAAGAGTCAGGATTCCTCTAGGGAAAAGAATCAGGGTTTTACCCTATCTGACAATGAACCCTTGCCTTATCCCTTCAATGGACTTTTCCAACTAACCTCTTCAAGACCTTGTTACACAAGGCCAGAACAACCACTAACTTGAGGATTGGTTTGGTGGCAGAAGTTCCTCCAGAACCAAGGGATGCAGGGCATTTGCTTTTTGTGGAACCAATGCTAGAGGCAGAAGTAGTTCTAGCACCTCAGCTTTTCTTAGATGTTGTCCAGCAACAGTGAGGTAATCCGAGGTCAAGGCCTAATCTGACTGGGATGGAAAGGAGACTCTATAATGTAGCTCCAGAATTGTCAGAATTGCTGCAGTTGCTTTCAGTGGATGGGCTGGTGGCCTCACTTTTGCCAAATGCATCCACAGAACTGCCTTTCCTGCCTACGCACAGGTGAGCATTGCACTAGCCTAGCCCCCCACCTCCCCACTGGCCAGTATCTCCTGACGCTGCCGGCAGTCACACACACCCCTTGGAGCTTCAAGCAGTAGGCAGGGTAGTAGGGGTAAGTTCTCAGCACTTTTTCTACTGGTGGGAAAAAATGCCGAGGGGGGAATCTCATTCATCTTTTGCCAGCTGCCTAGAGTTTCATTCTATCCCTCCAAGTTTTACAACCTACCCCATCTCATGGGACCTAGTCAAAAGAGGCCTGATGGATACATCCAGCTCCTGTTGGATATTCAGGTCATTCAGCCAGTTCCACAAGACCAGCAAGGTTTTATTCCTATTTGTTTCTGGTTCTGAAGAGCTTGGGCGGATGGAGAGCTATTTTAGATCTCAAAAGGCTCAACCAGTATGTTCTGTACAAGAGGTATAAGATACACTGTAGTCGATTCTGGAGTGCATCAGGGAGGGAGAATTTCTAATGTCAATAAACTTGGCGGAGGCTTAAATGCTAATCTTGCCTGCTCACCAGAAGTTTCTCAGATTTCATTATGCAAGTGGGTATTACCAATACAAGGCTATGCCATTCCGCATGTCTTTGGCACCCAGGACCTTTACAAAGCTCTTAACAGCCATGGCTGCTCATCTTCGAGTTGTTCCTGTAAAGATCCAGTGCTATTTGGGGACATCCTTCTCCAATCATCCATGGAGACTCAGGCGAAGAAGGATCTTGACATCACGAACAGAGTCCTCCAAGAACACAGGTTCTTCATCAATTTTGAAAAGAGCCGTCTGTCACTGACCAACTGACTGTTGCACATGGGAGTGGTCATAGATACAGTAAAGTCCAAGGTATTCCTCTCCCAGGACAGGCAACTCAGTCTAAAGACTCTGACATACCACATATTGCAGAAGTGGTCAGATCCTCTGGCACTCCTGTCACAGCTCATGGGCAAGATGGTCTCTTGCATATCTATTGTCCCATGGGTTCGTTTACACATCAGGACTCTCCAGTGGTTTCTCCTGCCATACTAACGATCAGGCATGAGCAACTCACTGGTCAGAGTTTAAGTGCCACTAAACATAATGAAGATCCTAGAATGGTGGACATCCCGGCCATCACCAGGGGATGCCTATTCAAGACTCCCATCCGTCTAACTATCATGATGGATGCCAGCCTCTGGCTGGGGAGCACACTTTCAGTCTCTGCTAGCCCAAGGCAAATGGACTCAGACAGACCTGAGCCACAATATCAACTGGGTAGAATTGAGGGCTGTGCACCTGGCACTCAAGAATTTCAAGAACTCTGTGTCAGGACAGCACGTTCTGATCCTGATGGACAATGTCACTATAAAGGCTCATATAAACTGCTCAGGAGGCACCCGGGCAAATCCCCTCATGCAAGAGGCAGCTTCTCTGGGCGGAGAGACACCTTCTGTCCCTGAGGGTAGGATATATTTCAGGGGTGAGCAACATAACAACATACTGGTTCAGCAGGGCCACAGTAGACCAATCAGTGGTGCCTGCACCCAGCCTTATTGCAGAAACTGATAGACTGCTTTGGTTCTTCAGTCCTGAACCTGTTTGCCACTCCAGACAACACACAGCTACTCAGGTTCTTTACCAGGTTTCTGGTACCGGCAGCAGAAGGGATTGATGGCATTCGCAGTCCATGGTTCCATGGACTTATGTATGCCTTTCCCCCCTCTTCCCCTGATTCCGGAGGTGATCAGGAAGATACTCAAGGAAAGGGCACACCTGCTTCTTCTTGCATCACATTGGCTCAGAAGACCAATGGTTCACCAACCTTGTGAGTCTGTCGGTGGAGCGACCCTGGAGGATTCCTCAGGACAAAATCTCCCTCAGCCAGGGGCCCCCAGTCCATCTGGACCCTCAATGACTCCAGCTAACCATCTGGCGTTTAAACAGGGAATCCTCAGCAGGGACAACTTCTCCAGGATAAGCAGAACAATTCACGCTTCTAGGAGGCCTTCCATAGACAGAGTATATAATGCAATCTGGACTGCCTTTTGTAGCTGGTTCTCCAGCAAGGACTTTGATCCTTATTCAGTGTCAGTCAGTCA
Source organism: Rhabdophis nuchalis (assembly GCA_039707465.1). NCBI lineage: Eukaryota > Metazoa > Chordata > Lepidosauria > Squamata > Natricidae > Rhabdophis > Rhabdophis nuchalis. The sequence continues at coordinate 72,907,504 of CM077645.1, forward strand.
GATCACGGAGTTTTTTCAGGATGGACTGGACATGGGAGTTACACCTAACACCATCTGTAGACAAGTGGCTGCATTGTCATTGGTCCTATCTTATGGGTCTCTGTAAACTTTTTCCCAGCATCTTACCATTTGCAGGTTTCTCAGGGGCGCAACAAACTTGAAGCCACCAATGGTACGCAGGTATCCCACCTAGGACTTATTGCAGGTTTTAAATGCCCTAACAAGGAGTCCCTACAAACCGTTGAGGTTGGCTACACTGTGTTTCTTGATCTGCAAGGCAGCCAAGGGCTGGCAGCCCTTTCGGTGAGGGAGGACTTGTGTATCTTTCACCCTGACATGATGATACTCAGACTGGACCCCTCCTTCATCCCTAAGGTGAATTTCTGGTTCCATAGGGCCCAGGAATTGATCTGCCAAATTTCTGTCTGGGGCCATCTCAAGCTCTGATGTGAGGAAGGCTTCCAATATCTACATAAAGACATTTCCTCTCACTAGAGGATAGAGGCCTTGTTTGTCTCCTTTAAGCCTTTGACTCTGGGCTCCAAAGTTTCACCATCAACTGTGGGACAATGGATTCAGGTGTGCACAGCCAAGGCCTACGATCTACAAGCCCTGCCAGTGCCAAGGCGCATCATGACCCATGTCACCAGAAGCGCAGCCATGACTGCGGCGTGGGCCACACAGGCCTCCATCGAGGAGGTCTGTTGAGCAGCAACCTGGTCCTCTCCATCTCCGTTTATATGCCATTACAAGCTGGACACCTTCAAGTCTGCCCAGGCAGCTTTTGACAGGAAGTCGTCCAGAGGGTCCACACAAAACAGGGGACTCAGGACCAGACTGCTTCCCACCTGTAAGACTGACCGGCTTTGGGAAGTCCCAATCCTTGCTGATCCTCCCCTACACAATGGAGAAGGGGCGTTGGTCCTACCTGAGACACCCATTCTCATAGTTGGGGAGGATCAGCCAGCCCCTCCCTAAAGACCATCTGGTTCTGCCCAAGGTGGGCTTATATCTTTCACAGGTCACAGGTCTCATCATCGCCAGGCCTTCACCGAAACTGGGAAAATACCAGTAGCAGGGGGCATCACCAAAAAATGATTACAAGCTCAGTATCCAGGCAAAAGACGAGAGCAACACCCAATCCTGGATGATCCTCCTCACCTATGAAAATGGGCATCTCAGGTAGGACCAACACTCTTTTTACCTCTTTTATTGAATTTTACTGAATGTTCAGGTGATGTTTATGGGCTGTTTGTTTTTGCCTTTTATCAGATAAACTGCCTATTAATATTCACAGAGTAGCTGCACTGTGCATGGTAGCTAATTAAAGATCACTAAAAGTTGGTGGTGGCTTTTCATTCACCTGAAAGGTTATTATATATTCTTTGTTTGCACTTCAAATATTTCAAAACAGGCATTAACACTGCTGGTTTGGGTTTATAATGAAGTTCCTTACTACAAACTTACTAACTCCAGAAAATTCATGACTGTGTGAATTTGAATGTGGATCTCTGGCAGTCTATTTTTTGCTTTTCCTCCTTCTTAACTAAATTAAAATAGTTAAGAAGGAGAACTGAAAGAGTCCAGATTTTTTTTTTAAAAAAACCAGTCCTTATATGTTCATTTAATTGACTTTCTAATTGATGTATCGTACGAAATGGAAGAGTTAAACATTTATAAGGGATTTGTAATTGTTCATGTAGTATTTATTTCCCTCACAGAATAGGTCTTATAAAATTTAGCTTTTTCATTAATGTATGTAAAAATATTAAAAGCTTTTGTATATTGCATTAAAAACTTATGTAGGCTGCCCTGCATTTTCCTATTTATTAAAACTTTTCAAGCAGTAAAAACATTTTACTTGTTAATGAGGGGAAGTAGGGAAATTAATGAAAGAGCTTGGATCCTCCAAGATGTCTCCTTTTAACCATGCAAAACCAGCTCTCTTTCCCCCCTCCCCCCATTCTATGTAGTTTAATTTCTGTGTTAGGGTTCAGTAAGCAAATGCAAATAGATGTAATGATTTGCATCAGTAGATTACGTCTCAGTTTAATATCCTCAGATATTTTGGTCAAGGCCTTTTTTCTTTGTTACATTGGCAATGTTTTCTTATAGTAAAAAATTGTAATTGCAATATTTATGTTCAGTGTCTCATACATATATCACTATCAAAATCCAAAATATTGCATTACTTTGTTCACTGCGCTGAACAGAAATTATCAAATCTTGAGAATTCACTTATATACCAAGATACTTGTCTTGTAGCTTTGTCTTTATATTCACATAAAGATGAATTTCATTCTTCTTAACACTTAGTTTAAGAATGCAGGTGAACTTTGGGAGGGGGATAATATAGTTGGTGCTATTCACGTAACATTTCATGGGAGATTACTGGGTAGTTAAGTATAAGGGATTACTGGGTAGTTAAGTGATGGTCCTCTTGATTCCGTAAATAGAGTTAGGGGTCTCCTATATGATTTTAAATAGAATCTTTTTGGCTTTCATCTGTCTAAGACAGGGGTAGTTAACCTTTTTATACCTACCGCCTAGTTTTGTATCTCTGTTAGTAGTAAACCTTTCTAACCGTCCACTGGTTCCACAGTAATGGTGATTTATAAAGTAGGGAAGTCAATTAAATTTAAAAAAGGAAAGTGCTTCAGTATCGGACAAAACCCCTACCGCCTACCATGAAAGCTGGAACGCCCACTAATGGCCGGTAGGCACCAGGTTGACTACCACTGGTCTAAGATGTACTTGTTATCATTAGAATAGGTCACTTAGAAAAATTGCCACTATTGTTTGGAAAAAATGCAGTTGCTTTAAAGTAATATTCAAGTCTTCTCACAAACAACTTATGAATCAAAAGTATCCCAGTCTGCTAATTGGTCCCAGTATTTGTCAATCAGGACAAAGAAACAGACAAGCAGTCTGCACTGTTGCTGGGATATTTTTTTTTAAACCAGTTTTTCAGTTTAGGAGTCATGGCCCCAAGTGCTCCTACCACCAATAGGTCCACTTTGGCTTCTACTCTTCTCATCCTGTTTAGATCCTCTTCTAGGCTCTGGGATATCTCCAGCTTCTCATCCTCCTTCTGCTATTGCTACTGTTGCTATTACTTGGCACCACAACATGTCTGGTTGGTTGGTTGTCCAGAGCCTATCTCTCCATCTCTATCTGGAACTCCCATAGGATTTTAGCCCTGTTCCCACAATCTTCTATGGAATCTCCCACCTGTGCTTAGAAAGGTCTACCCCATATACACAGAGATATTCCTGTACACAATGCCAGCTATTTGTTGTTCCTTTCAGTGTATGTTGTTCCTGATGGCATTTTATATACTGCCACTATGTGTTAACACAGTCTCTTAGTCATCTCTGCACAGTCTGCACCTCAGGTTCTCTCGCTAATATAGTAAACCTTTGCTTTTGTGGATGTGGTGCTTAATGTCTGTTCTTGAGCTGCCTCAGCTTGTCTGGTAGCCACTGATAGCATTTCTCAGCCACCACAGCTATTTGTTGACGGTACATCCTGTGTAGGGTCTTGTTTTGGTATAGCACTTCCTTTGCTTGATTTTCGTCCTATGTCTGCTGTTGCTTCAGGCATTCTCTCGGCAGCTCATCTTTGGATGCCGTCTTACTAATATACTGTTGGATGATCTGGATTTTGTTCAGGACAGTGGCTTTAAAACTCACATATAAAACTAGTTGGCATGCGTTCATATCTTCCCCAACATATATTTAAATACATATTTTCATCAAATATATTCCTAGTTTAAATGAACGTGAAACAGATTGGGCGTTTTAAACTGGCAAAAAGCAAGATTTTTTCTTTCCAATAATGTTTGATAACTGAAAAGAGTTTCCTGAAGTGTTTTTTTCTACAGCATAACTTTTAAAAACTTTCTAGGATTATTGAGTTGTCCTTGGCAGACATGCTTTCTATTGTTTAGTTCTCTATCACTCTCTTACATTCTTCATTTGCAGCATCCTTAATTTGTTTTCTTCAGTCAATTGTTAGAATGAGGAACCCAGAGGGAAGCTTTGTTTTGAAGGGCCTTTTAAGCAAAAAAAAAACAAAGAAAGTGTTAATTCTGAATTTAATCTTCCAATTATTTTTTGTGAATGTCAAGCCAAGAGGATTTTTTTCCCTTGTTCATGGTTTTTTTTTAACAAACTGGATAACGTGTGCATCTATGTATGTGTAAAAAATTCTTTTTTATCTAGCTATCAGGGTTAGTTTTCTTTTTCGTTTTGGTAATCTTACTTTCCTAGTGTAAGAAAAATAGAAGGTGGCTTCTTTTTCCCTGAGGGTGTAGTGATCTAGCAAATCATTCATCTCCAACACTACTTTTGTCACTTGCTATTTACATTTAATGACCTACAGCTACAAGTTTTATATCCAGACTCCTTATTAAAGTACAATATGTGCAAAGATAGATTTTTAATTAGTAAAAATAGTAGGAGCATCAATGACAATAGAAAAAGTGATTGACAGGTCTGGCAGGTTTATTAGCAATAAAATCAATTGGGAAAAATGTGGCTTGATGGCTGCCAAGTAAAGAAAGAGAGCTAATTAAAAATAGTGCACAGTTTATAGTTCATGACATAATGAAATATTTGGGAATTATGTGAATATCAAGCCACCAACTCTGAATTTATAGCACAGATTTTGTACTTGAAAATCTAGAAACAGACTACGAATGATGTATCTAATACCGTTTCTACTGTACAGCCTTAAGAAAACAATAATGTATCTGAACCAATCCGATCCACATCAGATTACTGTGAAATATATTTTTCCACAGATTTACCATATGATAAATGAGTTCAGCCTGTGAAAATTAGTACCGTATTTATCGGCGTATAACACGCACCGGCGTATAACACGCACCTTCATTTTAAGAGGGAAATTTCAGGAAAAAAAATTAAATTTCAAATAAAGAACTTTGAAGCAAAATAAGGGTAGCTCAGAACTTTTTTTTATTAATATTATTACCATTTATAAGGTAAATAATGTAAAAGGAAAATGTGGTGAAACTCACTTAACGACGGCCTTGGTTAGCAACCAAACTTTTAGGCTCAATTGTGGTCATAAGTTCTTTCTTTCTCTCTCTTTCCTCCTTCCCCCCTCTCTCCATTTCTCTTTCTTTCTCTCTTTTTCTCTTTCTTTCTCTCTCTTTCTCTTTCTTTCCCTTCGTCTCTCTCTTTCTATCTGTCTCTCTCTCCTTCCTCTGCCCATCTCTCTCACTCTGTGTTTGTCTGTCTGTCTGTCTCTCACTCACTTAATCAGTCTCTATCTATCTGTCTCTCCCTCCCTCTCTCTGTGTGTGTCACTCACTCTGATTCTCTCCCTCCCTCTCTCTGTCTCTGTATGCCTGTCTCTTCCTCTTTCCCCCTGTCTGTCTCCGATTCATTCTCTATCTGTGTCTCTCTCCGTCTCTCTCCTTCCCTCTCTTTCTCTCTGTCTCTGTCTTTCCCTCCCTTCCCCTCTGTCTCTCTCTGTGTATGTCAGTCACTCCCTCTCTTCCCTCTCCCCCCGCCCCAACCCGGGAAGCAGCAGAAGGGCCGGCATGCCAGAGGTTACGGACGCCTCCTCCCACAGTGGGCCAGGTGGCCCGGCAGGGGCGTCAGGCAGAGAAGCCGCGAGAAGCCGCGCGTATCTCCGCCGGCTTCCTCCGACAGGGAGGAGAAACGTGTGCTGTGGTGGCTGTCAAAGGGAGCCGGGGGAGATGCGCGGGGCTTCCCTGCCCGATGCCCCTGCCGGGCGCAAGGCTCTGGGAAGGGCAGAGAAGCCGCGCGAAAGGTAGAGAAGCCGCGCGTATCTCCGCCGGCTTCCTCCGACAGGGAGGAGAAACGTGTGCTGTGGTGGCTGTCAAAGGGAGCCGGGGGAGATGCGCGCGGCTTCCCTGCCCGATGCCCCCTCTTTGGCCCTTCCCCCCGCCCGTTCGCTCGCTCCAGGGGGCTGTGGAGCCGCGCGTACAGGGAGGCGGGCGCCCGGTGCCCGGACGGGATCGCTCCGGCGGCTGCTTTCCCATCGCGTGGGATCACCGGGATTTTGGCCGCTCCTGGCTCCGCCGGGCTTCCGTTCTCTGCCGGCAGCGAGATGGTAAGAGGAGAGGCGGTGCGATCTCCTGAGCAGCCGCCCCGTGCCGCCAGGCGCTCCTTTGGTCGCTTCCACCCGCGCCCCTCTCTCGCGGGCTCCGAATTTTGATACGAGCGCAAGGGCAGGGGTTTGCCAAGGCTCCATTAGGGGTGGAGGGATGCGAAGCAGCGGCGGCGGCGGCCGTTGCCGTTGCCGCCGCCCCTTGGCGAGCTCCCGGGGTTTGGAAAGAGCCGGGAAGTGGGGAAAGGGGGGAAGCCCCTCGACCTTGCTCTACCTGCCAGGGTCCACGGTTCCCGGGTCCATCCCTCCACCCCTAATGGAGCCTTGGCAAACCCCTGCCCTTGCGCTCGTATCAAAATTCGGAGCCCGCGAGAGAGGGGCGCGGGTGGAAGCGACCAAAGGAGCGCCTGGCGGCACGGGGCGGCTGCTCAGGAGATCGCACCGCCTCTCCTCTTACCATCTCCCCGCCGGCAGAGAACGGAAGCCCGGCGGAGCCAGGAGCGGCCAAAATCCCGGTGATCCCGTGCGGTGGGAAAGCAGCCGCCGGAGCGATCCCGCCGGGATACAACTTTTCCCCGCGCCCTGCAGGCACCCCGGAGAGCATGATCGGAGGAGGGCAAGTACGGGAAGCTGCAGTCTTGCGGGAAGGGAAGAAGGACGGGAGGGAGGGAGGGAAGGGACGGGAATGTGTCGCCCCGCTGGCTGGCTGGCTTCCAGCCCCGGCGATTAAAGAAGCCAGCTTCGGCGGTTCGGTGAGCTGGCGTTAGCCCCCCTCTCCGCCGTTATTACCTTCGTGCCAGCTTTTGCCGCGGCGTGGGAAAAAAAGGTGATCGGGCGGAGGAGGAGAAGGAGGCTCCGTCCTCCGCGGGGCAGTTTCGATGCCGTTGGCTGGGTTGCCTTGCAAGCGAATCCATGGGGATTAATGGAGAGGTTGGGGGTTTTTTTCTCCTCCTTCCCCTGGGAACGGTTAGCCCTCCTTGCGGTCCCTTCCCTAACGGGAGAGCAGCGCCCTCCCTCGTGTTGCCCTTTTGGGGGGGATTGCCGCCGCCGCTGCCGCTGCCACCCCTCGGCGAGCTCCCGGGGTTTGGAAAGAGCCGGGAAGTGGGGAAAGGGGAGAAGCCCCTCGACCTTGCTCTACTTGCCAGGGTCCACGGTTCCCGGGTCCATGTATCGGCGTATAACACGCATATCGGCGTATAACACGCATACATAATTTGCCCCCTATTTTCAGGGGGGAAAAGTGCGTGTTATACGCCGATAAATACGGTATTTTACAAGTCCAGTTATAATTTTCAGTATGTTCATTTCTTCTTATTCAACAACATTCATACACACACAAGGTATCCTACAGACATCGTTGATTGAAAAAAAAATCTCAATTCATTTAGCAGGTTTAAAATTCTCCTTGCAACCGGATTTACTTTAATATTTCCTTCTTTCTTCTTTGATGGTTCTCATAATTTATCAATAACAGCATAATCCTCTACCATTATAGAAATACTGCATTTGAACAAGGTATATTTCAATTGACCTGGAGCAATAATTAAAGTGTAATATGATCTCACAAAAAAGCAAAGATTACTACTGAAAATATCAGTTATTAATCAACAGAAAGTTAAAAATTAAAAGACAAAGACGTGTAGCTAATCATATAATCTCAAAGACTTGGTGAAATAGAAAAAAGTTCATTACAGGTAGTCGTCGACTAACAACCATAACTGAGCCCCAGATTTCTGTTGCTAAGTGAAACATTTGTTAAGTGAGTTTTGCTCCATTTAATGACCTTTCTTACCACAATTGTAAAGTGAATCACTCTAGTTGCTAAGTTAGTAGCATGGTTGTTAAGCAAATCTGGTTTCCCATTGACTTTGTCAGAATGTCGCAAAGGGGAAAACTTCAGCCATCATTAATATGAGTTAGTTGCCAAGTGTCTGAATTTTGATCACGTGACTGGAGATGCTGCAACAATCGTAAGTGTGAAAAATGGTTATAAGACACTTTGATTTTCAGTGTCATAATTTTGAATGGCCACTAAATGAATTGTTGTAAGTCAAGGACTACCTGTATTTTCTTAAGGTAAAACCAATCCATCCATCTTTCTTAGTGGATTAATAATTTACTTCCATCTAAAATTAAAAAATGGCAGTTTAAAAAAAAACTATACAGGTTCTCTGATGTATCTTATTTTAAATCTAATATTTATTTAAGTTCTTCTGAGGAAGAGACAACCAGTGATTCCAGGACTATATACAACCTTCCCTAAATATTTCTTTGGTCCTTGGCCTGTGGCTTTTCACTTTCAGGACCCTTTGCAAATAATCTGTTCTGATTAAAGAGCTGTTTACTTCCCAGGCAATTTGTTGCTTTGAAGGATCACAACCTTGAAAGTGGGAGGAGAAGGAGAGAATCTGAAGGACATAAATGTGTCAGAAAGAAGACAGCATGAATAATGCTTTTACTTTTGGCATTGCTAAACTGGAAGTCAATTGAAACAAAGATGCTGCCATTTTTTTTGCTTCCTGTCATTTATTAAAATTTATCTTTTCGTCATGTTGTTTCAGTTATAGCAATTTAATGCTATGTTCTCTTTCTTAAATAGATTGCAAAATGTCTGGCATTCTTGCAGTTATGTCATTTTCACCACATACTTTTTAAAGTATTCTGGATCTGCAGAAAAGCAATTGTGTGTAGGATTAATGCAACTATTCTGTAAGCTCCCTGAGGCTCAGAATATCATGGAAAAGCTGTTAAACAACCATTGGAAATCGTCAAAGAGAATATCTGTTTAGCACTCTGGATGTAGAGCAAAGCACCTTTGCAGAGGCCTAGTACTTACTCAGAAGCAAAACACTCAATATTTAGAGTCGTAATCTCCAAAATGTCAGCATATGAGTTATTTAAATGTAGGGTTAAATTTGTATTGACATATCTTCAGTGTTCAGATTAATTGTAATTTTAAAACTTTTGCTGCTTTGTTTTGACCTACAATAACCATGTTCGGAGGATATTTTAATTTATATACATACATAATTTATATACATAAATGAACAACTAATGATTAAATCAAGATCACTGTCTTGTCTGCTAAGACATGTTTCTATCCTTAGATGTGTTTGTAGCTACAATTTCTGCTGGTCATGGTCAGATGCCATTATTTGTTGCTCCTATAGTTCTCAGTGTGCAAGAAACATTCCTCGCAACTCTTATAGTTCTTCATTTATGCATATATCCTTTGGGTTTTGAGATTTATTTCTGTGTGAAATGGAAGATATCCTTCGATATATAACAGCATAACTTTCAAAAATGTGTTTGCTTGTCTTTCTTGAAATAGCCTTTTCTCAGGGTAAGCAAGAACTGGCAATGACAAACTGAAGCTGAATATTCTAAAATGAACAACCTTCTAAATGTTTATAAAATATTTCCCTCTTAGGTATAGTATAAAAAATGCGGAGGGGGGGGGAAGCCATGCAAAGGTGATGAAGAATTTGGAAATCTAGAAATTTGCCATGTGAGTGAGAATGTTCAGATATTTATTTACTCCTCAAGATATTTTGAAGATTGTAAAAGTATTTAAAATATATTGTCATGGTTCAGAGTGTTTGTTCATCACAAATAATAAGAATTAAGAATTTCATCAGAATGGAGAAGACACCAACCGACGACAATGCTATTCCTTAAAAAAGGTGAAGAAACAGTGATCCACCTACTCAGCTACTGGTAGAAGATAACACAGACTGATAATAAACAATGGCACGACAAAGTAGTAGCAATGGTGCATCGAAAGATCTGCAAGAAATATAATTTGCATACGAGCAAGAATTGGTGGGACCAAAATAGATAAAATAGTAGAAAATGAAGATGCTTAAGTGGTTTAGAATTCATCCAAACATTTGCCACATTTTCCCCAGACTTAACAATTATTGATCAGAAAGACAAAAAAAAATCATATATTCAGTTCATAAATAACAGAACATCCCAGATTCATGTTGCAAACCAGTCATTTGAGAGATTCAGTACCATTTCTGGGTATTTTCTGAAGAAACTCATATAATTCTTATAGGTATCTTTATTCACTAGTAATAATCTTTTGCTATCATCACCCTTGAGAAAGAATGATTTAAATTTCCAGGACATAGGGTAAAAGTGCATGAAGACAGGTGGTTAAATCTGCAGCATTTACCAAAATGCGAAAGTTCTTAATTTTGCTGGATTATCTAACCATCGTTGTTAAAATGTCTCCTTTAACATTAATATGAGTTAGAGGTTGTTTTTGAAATATCTACTTGTAATAAAAGTCTTCTAACAATTAATAAAGATTAAAATGCTTTTGCACACATGGGAATTAACCATTTCATTAGTACACCTAAATTTTGAAAATTATTGCAGGAGTTCAGTTCTAAACATTAAAAAGTAAGGAATATAGGCCTAATTTGTCTTTTTAAAGGACACTGCGTTTTGGTATAATGCTTATTCGATTGAAATGGACAGATGCAGGCCCTATTTCTTGGATAGTCTGCATCGAGGTCTGATGTGCTCTAAGATTTACTGTGCATTGCCTTAGCCATCATTCCCATAAGTATTAATTTTAACTCTACTAATAAGAAACTGAACAAAAGTGGAATTATGAGTTCAGTAGTATTCCATGAAAGGTCAGTTGTTAAAAAGGCAGAGTGTGACATTCTGTGAAAAAGGTGCCTTCATTAATCATCCTGATAGAAGATCATAGGATAGTCTTGACCAATACCAGTGAACCTTACAATATAATGTTTCACAACGCAGTTTTCAAATTCTTTGCATTATAACACACACACACACACACACACCCCATATGCAACAATGGTTATGTTGGGCAATTCAGAGACCACTTTAAGGCTAATATTTGGGAAGAAAAATTCAAATATGCTAAATAGAAACTAGGGAAGTTTAATAAACTAAATATTTGTCAAATAAGGCAGGTGTTCTAAAATTTGTTTTAGGAATATTTTACTTCAGGTGGCATAATACGACTATTATTTAACATTGTAAAATGCAAGGTGAGGTCAATTTTTTTGTATTTGTCTGGGTTAATGCAATTCATCTCATAATCAATTCATCTTTTTGTTAAAATTGTTAAAGGTATTCTTAATTTATTTGTTCCCTTGGGAAAACAAATACTTCTTTTACTTGGTTTTGTACTAATTACAGTTTAAAGTTCAGTATAAATTATATATATTGTTAAAAATTCTAGTGGTGTGTCAGTCAATTGAACATCATTACTATGATTATTGTTGTTTAACATAATGCTATTAATACAGTTTCATATTACTATCTGAAAAAGTAACAACTTTGCCTAAGTAACTAACATCAAATTTAATTGAAAGCAGTGAAGGCTCTTTTTTTTTTACTGTCAAGCTTTGCTTTTCCAAAGTTACTATTTCTATGTTGTAATAAGTAAACAATACAAATTGCAAAGTCTGCAATAGTTGTGATTATTTTCCCTTAATGTCATAATTTTGCATAATGGCTGATGTGCTACATTGACTAGGTCCATGGGTTGCTTAACATAAGTGATTGCACTTGTTTATGATTATAAACTTCTTCCCTTAGAAATGCTACATGAAATGCATGTAAATGATTAGTTTAAGATTTCTACTTCATTAGCCACATTATACACATTAGAGTTATTGTCTAAGAGTTAGTAATATTTGTAATGAACTGTATAATATGTTCCTTTTAACAAAATTTGAAAACAGATGGAATATTTTTGCAGCAGTTTATCATGGAAAATGGACCCTAGCAAAATACTTTAGCAATGGTTTCAAAGATATTGTAACTTGCTATAAAATCCACAGTGGTCAAAAGACAAATCAGTAATATATTGCACCATCTAGTATCTGTTCAAATGAAACCAAGATTGCTCTAAATTACAGTCTGTTGCCTGTCAATCAGAAAGGTCGGCAATTCGGCGGTTCAAATCCCTTGTGCTGCATAACAAAGTGAGCTCCCATTACTTATCCTAGTTTCTGCCAACCTAGCAGTTCGAAAGCATGTAAAAATGCAAGTAGAAAAATAGGGACCACCTTTGGTGGGACGGTAACAGCATTCCGTGCGCCTTTGGTGTTGAGTCATCTTCAGACAGCGCTGGCTCTTCGGCTTTGAAAGGGAGATGAGCACTGCCCCCTAGAGTTGGGAACAACTAGCACATATATGCTAGGGAAACCTTTACTTTTATTGTTAAATTCACATTTTATGTTTCCACAGATTTTCAGTGCAATGACTATGAATCAGTATTTTAACATCTGAGTTTGCACATTTTGTCTGAATCCTCAGAAAATTCCTTTTAACAGGAAGTTATATATAATAAGTCATGATGATACCAAAATAACAAATGATGCAATATGACTTCATGAAAATGGTGGTATGACACAAAAGTAGAATAGCACAAAGTAAGATAAGTCATGTAATAGCACAATATCTGGTGCAAATCTCTAAATTGCATTATTTATGGCCTCTCTTCTCTATCTATGGACTCTTCCAATGAGAGGTTAGGAATTTGCTGGCTGCTATCAGTAGATATTCATTACTTGCTCTATTGATTATTGATTCATTTCAGGTACATTTTTCCTGAGATTCTGGACTGTATTTGAAAGTATCTGCTTTGTATTTGTGTGTATATGTATGTATTGATATGTGTGCTGTTAAAGAAAATATTATGAATTAATCAGTGAGTCAGAACTTTGAATAGGCATTTGTAAAGCAAAGATTTGATGCACTGATCCCAGACATAATATTTTGAGGGTTTGACTTCAATTTTCCAATAATTGACTGATGTGTCATCAAGTTGTCATCACTTCTTAATGATTTTTCCATGACGCTCTATTCTCTAATCTGGACTTTCAGATCTTCCAATAGTGCACCCATTACAACTTTAAGTGAATTCATCCACTTTGCTGCTGGTTGTCCTCTTTCTTTCCACTTTTCCCAGCATTACAGTCTTCTCTAGAGAGCTAGTCTTCACATAATGTGTTTGAAGTAAGATAATTTTACCCTAGTCACTTGTACCTCAAGTGAGAGTGGCTGATTTGTTCAATAATCCATTTATTTGTGGGGTTTGAGGCTATTCAGGAGTCTTCTCCAACACCAGTGTTAAAAAGTATCAATAATATCCATTTCTTGCTTCTTTAAAGCTCAAGTTTCACTTCCATAGTATTATACCAAATACTACGGTTGCATGATTTGTAGGTAGAGACATATCATGTATCTTTTCTAAAACTTTCATGGCTGTTGTACAGAGTGTTAATCTGTCGCATATTTCTTGAATGATAGTTCCTTATTGTTGATGCTTGTTCTGCCTAAAAGTCAGAAACTATCACTTTTATAATTTCCTTATCAGTTCTAAGGCTGGTTTTTGTACCTGTTCTCACTAGTTTGGTGTGTGTGTGTGTGCTCCTTCACTTGTATTAATACAGCTTGCAATTCATTTGCATTTTGGATGATTAGAGCATTACTTCTTTCAGTTTCAAAACTATGCTTACTTATCTTTCATGCTATTATATTGTATACTTCATAATGACTGTAACCAGTTTATTTATTTAGGCCAGTCAGAAATATGCAGAACCACCCAGTAAATTGTTTCTCCAGTTGTACATTAAGATTTCTATTTTAAGATGAGGAAATAACTTAGCATATTTTTTTCATTTGGAGAACTTGTAACTTAAATTTAAGAAATAAATAAAACCCATTTATTTTAAACAATAGTGAAAAGCTGGTATTGTTCCACATGTTGCTGAAATGTTGTGCCAACAGCCACTCTTGAAAATTTTGGATAGCACATCTGCAAGATTACCCACCAATATCCAATGGGATGAAAATGCTTGTGCCCAAGCACTAGCTAATTTCTGAATCAAATTGTACAGGATAGCTTCATATAATAATATTTTGCCAAGTAAATGAAGTTAATTTGTTATGTAGGATTTCATATGCCGAGTTTCCTACTCTGAAATTCCGGTATGGGAAAAACACAGTGGGGCGTACCTTATCATAGATGGTTTTGTTTCAATGTTACATGTGTTCATAGTTTTGCTCTCCTGATTTGCATCGATAGGAAAGATTGCATACTTATGAGGAATATGTTTAAACATTAAAGTGAATCCCTGAAGCTGACCACATTTTGTAAAGCTAGATCCAGAGGTGGCAACAGAGCTTCCCATTTTAAGGAAGGCAAATATAGATTGCTACTGAACAAATAAAAAGGAAAATACAATGGAGCCTAGATTCGGTATGCTTGTAGTAATAAAAGCAGTAGTACAGATTTACTGGTATAGAAGTTTTAACTGTAATACTGTGGAATGGTAGGTTATTTTGTGTTCAAGAGCTACATTTATCACAAAAATGATGATATACAAATCACTTCCATATCACAAAATGTTCTTGGTCAAAATTGGCTTGAGGCAAGTGATATCTTCGAGTAAACAGTATATGAAGACCATATCTTAAAATGATAGATCACCTAATTTTGTTCTGACAGAGGTTTTTGCCGCAACAAACATCTGTCACTGAAATACCAATTCAGAGATACGGAAGCCAAATTGTAGAGGTTTTCTAGTATTTGTCATTCCTTTAGTTAAGAACACTACTGATAGTTTTATGCCTAACATTGAACAGTTTGCCATTAAAAAAAAATAATTTTTAAGTAATGCTTTCTTTGATACTAATTAAACCCTTTTTAAAATGAAACATATTAGCTCTGTTCCATTCTGCAAACAGGTTTGTTTTTAATGCACATGGAGCCAAAACCACATTTTTTATTTTAAACTAAATTCTATGACAAGTATATGGAGTAAGATTAGATTTTTGTGCATGAGCTAATTACCTTTAGGAATACTTTTTGTCAAACAAAATAAAGTGCACTTTCCATTTTTGGGGGGGGGGTGTTTGCATGAGTCAGATTGTACTTTAGAAAAATGCCTGTTGTCATTTGAGTTTTCCCTTTTGTTAACTGCTAAGAAAGCTGAGATTATGACACTTAATCTTCTAAGTAGAGGAAGGAACAAGTATGGTTTGTTGCTGCCTTCTGAACCTAGATGTTTTCTAGAAGTTTTTTATAAAACTTAATTTAAATAGTGATAGTTGTCAATCCAGTTAAGAAAAACAAATGGCAAAATGCAATGACCGACACTTAAGAATACTTTGACTAAAGTCTAAATAAATTCCATGTTACGGGTAATTAGGTATAGATATTTACAATTACATTTAAAAAGCATAATATATATATATATATATAACATGATGGCTATGTTTAATAGATAGTATGTATTTTCTTTTGGTATTATCAAAAAATAATATGGTACTAAATAATAAATTGCTAGTTGTTATGTCTAGTTAATTTTTTTTTTAAATATAAAGCTTGCATTAAATAAGAACTCTATGTTGAAGGGGCACAAAGAAGATTACAGGTCATATTTTTAATTTACAAAATCTAATAGAAAACTTCTAAGGAGTAAAATCATACAAATCTCAGTCATGATAATATTTAAGCTTGGAAATATACAAAAGACTATACTGTTACCATTGGTTTCATTATTAATAATTTCAGGGTTATAAAATTATATTTTTTAGTTTTTATCTGTTCCTACTTTTTCTGAAGGGTTAAACTGCTATGATTATTTCTGCATATTTTTATGCATTGGAGGAAGGTTTCTTATATACTACAGAGGTAGAAAACTAGGGCCTTCCAGCTTATGTGCCTGGAATACAATTCACAACCTCAGTCAGTATTAGCCATTTTTAAGAAAGTAAAACATGTAGTTCATCAATACCTTGATAGTCACAGATTCCTTCTCCAGCAATAGAGAAATATAGATTTTTTTCAATTGTCAACAAGCATTGCTGTTGTAGAAGGAAAAATACAAAGATAGAAAGTGAATGCTTACAAAATTGTAATAATGGATCAAAAAAGGATAAGTTGCTTTCTTAAATTTTTGCTTTGTAATAAAGCAGTATTTCAGTGTTACAAAGCTATGGATACATCTTTATCCATGAGATATAATCTTATATGCAAGATGTTATTTTCCATTAGAGTTTGTTTTGTATTATCCTATCCTCTCTTTATAAATAATAATTGCTGTGCTTTTCCTCCAAATTAGTTATGCAAGGATATAAATGAGAGGTTATTTTCAATCTGTGTTGACTGGGAATTCTGGGAACCTGCAGCCTTAGCACAGCTGAAGGTCACCAAAATTGGATGACTCATGTATTTAAAAAAAAGAATATGAAATGCAATAGTAAAATACCAACAATAGTAATATATAAGAAGAAGCATGTAAAATCAATTAGGCTGCTTGTAATAGAAGAAAAATGCAGGTATGCAATGTATAAGTTAAGTGAAAGTTTGTGGAGAAAATTATAAACATGTTCCAGGATCAAGTAGGATCAAGATTGGTAATCCAGGATCAAGATTAACAAAGTACATGTGGAATGTGATGGAGTGATATCTATGATACCTTAAAAGTGTGAACTTTTCATATATATACTGTAGCTTATGGGTAAGATTTGTCAAGGCAGCCCAATGTCTTATCTTCTTGTGATGGATAAAGAAGTTATTCAAGAAATATCATGCAGTTGTAAAATCATGGATTTGCATGACAAATAGTTTATAAGATTTATTATTTATTTATTTTATGATAAATCACATATAGATTGTAATTCTGAATTTCAAATTTAATTTTTCTTACTAAATATATATGCAACTGTAACTGACATTAGCTATGTTATAATAGTAAGTGCTATAGGTTAGGTAGTGATGATTGGTTTCAAATGTTTAATTTGTCATTCTTAGTTGACTTTCAGTGATCATATTTTCTTGCACTAACATACATTAATCTGGGCGTACAGCTTTCCAAAAATCAGAGGTCAGTAAGATACATTTTTAATAACAATAGTTAGGATTCCTCACTATTTACCCATGTATATGCAATATTATCTATTGTTTATCTCTGGCTGATTTGTGCTAGAATTAAGAAAGTCCGATTGCATCAGAACTTTAAAATAATAAATCTGTCGTTGTTTAAACACACTGTATTGTGGTTGGGGGACCCACTGGGGATAGAGAATCTAAATTAGATCATGGTTAATTATAACCGTTTCCACTCAAAAAGCCCCTTTGAAAGATTATACAGTATGCAATGCAGCCTTTGATATCATGTAATTTCATTGTGCATAAACAAAAGATAAAGAGTTCTGTGCTCAAATATTAACATGGAAGCTATATGCTGGAAATATATAATTTTTGCATATAGTCAAGAATGCAAGAAATTAGACAGTAAGATTCCTATACCAAGATTCTTAATAGTTCTACCTGGGTGTTTGATGAAGTGCTCTGTAACCAACATTTTTATTTTTTCTGAAGAATATTTATTTGATATCTATTTGGTATGAGTACTTGTTTGATGTATTATAATGGTTGCATGAGTATTAAATGAGCTATAATTGAAAATTAGTGGCTTGGCATTAAATGGGAAAGCCTTTGGTAATTACTGATTCTATACATAGGAAAATGGCATAGATCTTCAAATTTATTCTATTTTTCTATGTCAGTAATACAGTTAAAATTACATCTTTCATATTGGCTGGTTAAAAGTTCAAAATAAAAATGGGCCACCTTTTTGTGTCCACAGAGAGAATGATGCCAAAGATAAGATTTGAATGACTTGGAGAAAGAAGGGTTTTTTAAATGGCCCAGTTGATTTTGCCCGGAAGGATTGTGAGATTCCAAACAGAGCAAACTAAACTATCTAAAAACAAATGGCCATTTTAACTGAGCAACATTTACTGTAGCTACTTTCCTGGAGGCCATGCTAGGAGACAAATAATGTCAACATCTCTTCTGCTGGGAATAAATAGTTAAAAAAAGATTTGATTAAATATTCATGCCAGTGTAAATAAAAGAGGCAACAAAGAAGGGCATGTGTTATTAAGTCAATATCCTTCCATGACATGGGCCTAAACAATTGTGTGAAGATATGAATTTCTATTCCCAAAGAGCAGAAGGTAAGACTTCGCAGAAGTTTGATGCTGCTGTTCAGAATGCCCTTGTGTGTCCCTTACCATACCCATACCCACCTAATGTATACTTATACATTAGGTATAATGTATACTTATCTCAACTTTATTCAGTTTCTACCAACACTTTGATTAAATTCTTTATTAACAAAGGAATGCCATCTATATCAAAGTCAACTCACTAGTCCCAGTCCTCTTCACAGAGGAATCCTGTCATCGTTTTACTTTCTACTTTGCAAGTGAGCATCATACAGTCGCGTTTTGCATTATTTATTTATTTGTTGAGTTTATTTGCCATCTATCTCTCAGAGGGGCTACAAGTGCAGAGAAGATAAACTTACCTGTTAGTAGTTACTTGGCAGCTTTGTGAATTAATTCAACTAAATTTAATTAATTAATGATTACAATATTTTTAAAAACCTAAAAATATATTTTATGTGTTACCACCTCTGAAAAATTAACAATATTGGCATAAATCAAATCATGTTATTCTGCTATCTAGGAAGTCTCTTATGCCTCAACATCCCAGCTTCGGCCCAGCCCACCCCATCTCGGTGTGTTCGCATGTGCACAGGAGGCATTGGGCGCACACGCACACAGGCCCAACCCTACCCAATACCGGTGGGTGCACATGTGCATAGGAGGCAAGCCAAAACAGTGTGACAGAGTAAGCACGTCTAGAGGTCTGCATCACATGCCTTACCCCACCTCCAACTGCTGCTTGGACAGCTAGCCAGCTGGTATGAGATGAGGCGAGGCAGGGTGTAGGACAAATTCAGCTGAAAACCATCCACACACAAAGGGCAGTGAGCCCGCAGTGGCCAACAGTTTCCAGCAGCAGTTGTCCTACACCCTGCCTTGTCTCACTTCATACCACTGAATGAGCCTCCTGCCCATGGCTCCACCCACCAGAGACCTCTGGATTCACTCCCCAATCCTGTCTGGTTCACACAGGCACCACCTATGTAAGTGACGTTGAGCTGGCCATACCTGCAGGCCATGGCCAGTTGGCCGCCACCACCCTGGCCACACCTCGCTTCTCCTCTGGCCCTTGGAAAACAACCACAATGCTGATCCAGTCCTCAATGAAATCAGGTTTGACACCCCTGATCTATAGTTTCATAAATTTTAGCTGTTTTAATTGTACGTTTACAGTATATGTTCATCAAAAGAAAAAGTTGGTAAATTCTTAATTATAGAATTAAGAATTATAGAATTAAAGTATTTTCTTATTATTGATAAGTTTTCTAATATTTTATTTATTCCCTCATTTATTATCTACAGTATGGAGGACCTATCACATTTTTTCATGATGTTAAATTTGACTCAAAAGAGATTGACTATTCATTGATTCTTGACCTACCAGGTCCAAAGAAAATAATTTAGTTAATAAGAATTTTCATGAGGTCTGAATTTAAATGCATGAGAATTCTGCCTTTCCCTTATAGTAATAGAAGCTAATTTAAAAATTCTATAGGAGCCTGAGGCTCCAAACCCTTATGGCATCAAAACTATAGAAAATAGAACCACTTAGTGATAATTGCACCATCAACTGTATATTTATTAAGTATCTTATAAGGTAGGTTTTTTTATAAGAAGTACAAACATATATACTTCTGGTATAGTATGACAAACAGCTTTATTAGAATCTGAAACATAGTTTATGTAAGCTCAAAGCTGATACTGGGAAGTATTAAAACATACGCACTGAATTAATTTAAAAGTGGAAATACTTTGGTTATAGGAGAAGAGGCTTTGAATGAGATAAGGTCATAAAGTTTGTAAAGGTTTAAATAATTTATTAAAAATGAAAGATCCTAATATTAAAGTAGAAAAAAAACGTGAACATATTTTTGTACCTGTCCTGTCAACATTTCTAATCAAATCTTCTAGACATCTTGCTTCTTAAATGATACAAGCAATATTTCCTGTAATAAATACCTCTAAGTCTAATGAGAGGCCCTAAGGCAACTTCAAATGTATGAATTCATTATAATTGAACAACGTAATCTTTAGGGCAAGGAAGTCTGTTATCCAGCCTCTTAACTCCATACCGCCTTGGTGTTCTATGAAAAATGTTATACATTCTGTTTACAATGTATTGCTGCTGTTTGAAGTATTGTATGTTCCTGTAGTACATAAAATTGGGACACATAATGGAGGAAAAATCAAGGAGGCAATCTTTCATTTTGTTCTTGTATGAAAAATTCAAAAGAGTGAAAACTCACCCAGAGAAATTTTGCAAGGATATTATTTTCCAATGTTTCGATCAATTTGTCTGTCAACCATGCTGAGAGGTGGAAGGGGCCAGCAAAAGCAATTTAGCTTGTGAGGTCCAAAATAGAAATGTTTTAGGAAACCCTGTCACATGTCATTTCTATGTATTAAGCTGCAATGTGTTTTTGTGTAGTAGCAATGGTAGGAGGAAAACTTGATATCAATCATCTAAGTCAGCTGTAAATATCTGATAAATAGATTTTGTGCATAGAAATAGAAAATATGTAAGTTGGTAATATGCATTTGGATTTCATTCTGATACCTGGCTGCTTTTCTGCATTGTGTACTTTAAAACTGTTTTTATAATGCAATTTGAATAACTAATCATGCTATGGTAGTTGCTTTTGTATCAACTCACTTTAGAACAAAATTGGATCTTGTTTGATAATATATATATATATTTTAGTATATTGCATATAAATAGTACCATTGTGTTGTAGGAAGATAAACTGAATATAGTGGAACAAATCACAGCTTAATTTGCTAAAATATTTTCAGACAGTCAGACTGAATATCATCCTTAATACACTAAATATTTGTCTTCTTATGATGAATTGGAGGATGATGGTCCGTAATTGCTAATATTTCTAATCATGTTGAAGGTTTGGAAAACATCCTTTTTTCCCCGTGTAGGATTATGTTCAGTACCCAATGTCTGTTTTCAATGGATTGTGGTATTTTTAAAATAATAAAATGCACCTATCTATGCCACTGAAACATCTTTCCATATGGAATGCAAGAAAGAATAATATAGCAAACTCAGAGACTCATATTGAAACAAACATGAGCAAATGAAAATCCCAGAAGCCAATACAGGAATTCTCTACAACTGGAGTTTGAAAAACAGGTACCTGCATTCAATAATTTTCATTCCCCGTACGGTATAGGAGCCAGAATCCTATGCAATTTACATACCAAATCTCAAGGTTTAAGCAAAATGGCATCAAGATGCATCAGGTGATGCAGATCTATAGCTTGAATAGTTAAGACTTGGGAACAAAATTCCAAATATTGGAATTTTTTGTAGCTAGATCTAAGTACAAAAACAGAATCCTGGAAGTATACAAAAAAACAGAGCCATTCAGGAGGGGGGGAAATGCATAGCAGAGGCTAATTCAAATGATGAACTATTCAAGTGTTAATTCAAGTTCAATATCATGATAAAATTAAGCTGAATTTGGTCATTGGATATATGGAAGTTATTAAGTTATCTCAAAACTGTTGCTTTGAGAATTTTCCCCCAAATATATGGAAGTCATAGTAAATAGAGCTTGGGATAATAACAGATGGGGCTACTAGGTGAAAAATTATTTAGACAATTCTACATGCAAATTAAATTAATTTCAAGGTTTATAATTTGTTAAATTTATATGCTATCCATCTCACTTTTGAAGTGACTTGGACAACTTATTGTACTTCCTACAAATTGGAAGATATTCCAGAAAACAGACTGGGGTTGGATAATGAAGACATGAAACTTCCACTATATAATTTCATTTACAAACTTGGAAATATTGTTATTGTATAAGCATATGGAGAAAGACCACCTTACATTTCTGAAAGTCCAGCTAAAGGTGCTGGTGAAAGAGAAATAGGATATAAATCTAATGAATCAACACAAAATGACTACAATTAAAGGACCATTGTTCACTGTATTAAATTTCTAGCTGTTCCTCATTTTGTGAAATGTCTTGAACTATGTTTCTTCATGGGCCTTTATTCATACATACAGTAAAAATCATAACTTCTTAACTCTTCTTTTCCTCAAAACAAAGACCTTAGTAGAAAATGATGGGCTTTAAAAAATAATTTCCCCCTCTTTGGGGATTGATAAGAGGAGGATAGTTTAGGAATCATTATTTCCAAGGTGAAAAAAAAATTGAGATTAAATGCTCTGGCCAGCTGCTTTTTGGCCCTTCCCAGGCTTCAGGAGAGCCCCTGGAGCCAGGGAGGGCGGAAAATGGGCCAACCAGAAGTTTAGAAATGAAGTTTGGAGGCTTTCCTGGAGCCTGGGGCAGGCGAAAACTGCCTCCCTCTGGCCCCATGGAGGAAATACCAAGCTCAGCTTGTAGGTGAGCAGTGCAGTGGGAGGGGTGTGTGTGTGTGCATGAGCATGTGGGGGCACACTTTGCATTATGGGTGCCATGTGCTCTACATGACACTTCCCTTGAAGAGTATCCAGAATCTTCAGCAGGTGCAAAATGCAGCAGCATGATGAGTTATGTAGGAGTTTCTGGTAGAACACAAATTACACCTATGGTGCACAAATTGAACTGGTTACCAGTTTGTTTCTGGGTCCAACTGAAGGTGCTGTTGTTGACCTTCAAAGTCCTACATGGATCAGATTATTTGAGAGACTATATGTTCCCAATTTTATTTGCACATCCAGATTTAATAGAGTGCACATGTTTTATTGTCTAGGGAATTGCATCTGGCAGGCCCTAGGTGGCAGGCGGCCTGTGCTGTTGTGCCATGGTGTGGAATCTTCTCCCTTCTGAAATGAGGATGGCATTAGTGCTTCTGAAGGTTCTTCAAGATCTGATTATGCTAGCAGGCCTGAGGACCCCAGGGCACGGGTGAATAGTGCGGTTAGGATTAACACGTCTTTGTCTATTTTTCTTTGTTTAAAGAATAATTTTACATTTCCCAGAGCCATTTGATTGTGAGATAGCAGCTACGATAGATAGATAGATAGATAGATAGATAGATAGATAGATAGATAGATAGATAGATAGATAGATAGATAGATAGCTGGATAGATAGCTGGATAGATAGATAGATGATAGATGGATAGATAGATAGATAGATAGATAGATAGATAGATAGATAGATAGATGGATGATAGGATTTTTTCCCTTGCATAGCAACTCTTGTCACATTGGAAGACACTGCAAGGATAGTGAAACTGAGTGAAAATGTAACTTTCTAAAATTCATAGCAATCCAGGTAAATTAAACCCAACTGATCATTTCAGTGATACCAAAAGACAGTTAAACTTGCTGCTGCTGGTGATGTAAAATGTGTGCTGTTAGTGAACATGGTAATGAAATAAGATTTAATCTTTTTATGCAGAATTAATTTTGTGGAATAAAATTTCCTGTTTGATATGCATGATTTTTTGTTGTTGTTTTGGTTTTGTCTAGTTTTTGTCTTCACGAAATATTGGCTTATTGAGAGATATGTTAGCCTCAATTGACATATTGACATTTCCAGGAAGGGTGGTTATTGTCTTGAGAAATACAATTGTACACTGACAGATTCCTATCATTATTCCGAACTGTTGCTATGGGTTAGTGAGACAAGTCTAATAAATAATGAAAGTGAATCATATTGGGGAGAACAGCAGTGGAAAAACAGTGGAATACGCAGCACTGACATGAGCCCACTTCTGCTTAGCCATGACATCATGCAGTGCTAATGTCATGTGCTACCGTGAGGAAATTGACTTACCGTATTATAACTTCTGCTGCAGGATGGTAATTAACTCATGTCACCACAGTAACTGCATATCTGAATAATTAGCAGCAGAGGGGGAGCTGGACTAACAATGAAGTCTTCACTTTGTGTCCTGTTAAGTCTCATGAGGTTTACGCTGGCAACTCAGCTAGGTAGTAGTGGTCATGCAGGAAGGGAAGTTGCATGTAGGATCATTCTTTTTATTGTTCCTGGTAGTTTAAATTCTCTTTTCAGAGCTTTATTATTTGACAGCTGTGGGCATGTTTCTCGCTGGGCTACATCTGATTTGCAGGTTCATTGTTAGCCGCTGACAGCAAGGGTGGAAAGGCAGGAGTAAGCCTGTTTCTGGGTGAATTACATAACAGAGCGAGACTCTTCCTTTTCATAGTGGCATGACCTGTTTGGTTACATATGTGCTAATTCAACAGAAAGCTCCAATTAACCTCCCTCCCCCACATGCTTCTGCAACTATTCGTTTGGAAACGGCTTGTTCCTATTGTTTCTGCAAGCCAGTAAGATTAACCCGCACTTTAAATAATCCCTCCCTCCCTCCCTCTCTTTCTCTGTGTGTGTACGTGTGCGCGCACGCACACACACTGTTTATCTCCCTCAGTAACTTACATACACAATGATAGCACCGGATAAAGTGACTAATAATACTTGAATATAAGCTTACTGTTTGGGTAGTCGGGGTGTCTTCTAGCCAGTTTAAGCTTCTTGGGATTGCAGTTTTCTTTGCACATTTTTTCAGAATTCTTTTGCCTTTGCTTCCTTTCTAGGCCTGAGAGAAAGTAACTAGCCCAAGGTCACTCAGCTGCATCTATGCTAAAGTGGGACCAGAGCTCACAGTCTCCCAGTTTCTAGCCTGGTGCCTTAACCACTGCACCATACTGGCTGGGGTAGAAAAATTCTGTTTCCACTTAAGCAAGAATCTACAATTCTACAACCCTTTAGACAGAATTAAAAGCTGGTTCAGGGAATGTCGGCTCAGGATAATTCATTTTATGTGTTTGTGATGCAGAGGCTGAGCAGACTTTACACATTTGAAAAGTCTGCTCAAGGATTTCAGGATTGACTATCTAGAAGTTGCCTCCAGAAGTTGTAAACGCTCCAACACTGGAAATTTTTATGAAGATGTTGAATAACCATTTGTTGGAAGTGGTGTAATGTTTCCTGCCTAAGCAGGGAGTTGGACTAGAAGACCTCAAAGGTCCCTCTATTCTATTCTATTCTATTCTATTCTAAATTGTGCACTTATTTTTAGGTTTGGGAGCCTACTACAGGGCTGCTATCTGCCTATTCCATATACATTTCTACATTTCCTGAGTAGTTGTGTTGAAACTAAATTCCAAAAAGTGAAGTTGACTTACAACCCTGGGATTTTTTAGCTTACTGGGAGGTCTAACACTGGGAAGATTGATACAATGATCAATTGTATCCCCTGTTACTTTGTGATAGAGACCAGCATTGTGTCAGAGACCATCCATTGTCAGGATTCTTTTTTCTCTCAAATGCAGTTTTTCTCACATGAAACTAGTTTGGATGTTCTGGTCTGTATTTATTGCTTTAGCATTTGAACAATAGATAGGTAAATCAGCAGCCTTTGGCATTTCATTTTCTTGATTAACCTCTTTTCATCCTTGTATATATGAAGAAAAGCAGATGAAGACTTTCACTTTCTCTATTATTTGGTTGAAATTGACAGTGGATTTGTCAAAAGAACCAAAAGTGTAGTGGCAGTTGTCATTAGTTTGATTTTATTTATTAAATGTATGTGCCACCCCTCTCACCGATAAATGACTCTAAAGCAGCTTACAAAATGGTAAAAAAATAAATATAAAAACAGTTAAAATTAATACGTTTTAAAGACAGTTACATAAAGTTTGTATAGATAGCAAAAACTAAAAATAATGGTCTTAATTAACACTGTAAAACAAAAACTTTGGCCCTTAGAAATAATGCTTATGTTGCCATATTTCTTTTTTCTAGTCTTCTGAATTTACAAATTATTTTGGAAATAATGTTTCCTTTAAAAGCATTTATGTAATCTTTAAATAAAAGAAAAGTGAAAAGAGCACAAATGGTATTGTTTAACATTATTATTGTTATTTATTTATTTACAAAAGAAGGTGGAATTACAGTTGCCAGTTCTTTAGTTAGTGTTGCCTTCATCCGCATGGAATTTCCCCAACTTTTCTGTTGTTCTGTAGATCCTAAAGTTTTTGATAATGTTATGTGTGTTTTCATAAAATGGTTACCCAAGAGTGAGCAATTATATAATGCCATATTTAATTTTTAAAAACACATTGCTGAATGCTGAAATTGCCTTGCCCAACCTGCTTAACCCCTAAACTCAATGAATCTCTTATCTGTTTTTCTGGAGTGTGGGCACACTTCCAGACAAAGCAGCTACTTTCATCTATCAGCCAGATTTACTTTTTCAGAAAGACTGAGTGGTCTATGTGAGTCCTAAAGCTCAGAAAACATTGAGAAACCAACAGAGGAAAGTCCACAAAGGATTTGATACTCAAGACATAGGAGTCGAGTCGAGCCTTGCATTGGTTTGTTTGTTTTTTTCTCTTGGCAAGACCAATAACTGCTAAATTTATATATATATATATATATATATATATATATATATATATATATATATATATATATATATATATATATATATATATATATATATATATATAAACTTATATATATATATATAAACTTATATATATATATATAAACTTAACATATATATACTTAAAAACTTAACTGAACATATATATAACGTTGCAATAACATTTCTATGCCTTATACATGGGAAAATCCCCGAAGCCAGCTATGCCAGAGGAAATATATATATATATATATATATATATATATATATATATATATATATATATATATATATATATATATATATATATATATATATATATATATATATATATATATATATATATATATATATATATATATATATATATATATATATATTTCCTGTTCAGAGGAAAAATCTCTTGAATATCTAGCCTCAATTTCCTTCTGTTTTATTACTAAAATTACTGGATTGTGATGCATAGAGTATAGTCTAAAGCACCTTTTTCACCTGGAACATTCCACCATTTTTATGTATTAAAAATTTTTAAAAAATTATTACAGTGTCTCCTTTTAATCTAAAATGCTACCTTTTTCTTCATGCATACTTGCTCTCCGAACCTTAATGAAATATAGCATCACAATAAATCTATTTCCTAATGTCTCTAGTATTTACAGATTCTACTTCCTTTCCTCCTTCTCTATTTATTCTTAATATTCTTAAAAGTACTTCTTAAATAGTAGGACCTAAATCCTATCTTGTGGTATCTCTGCAGCAGGACTGCTGATGTAGCCTTCAAAATCAACTGCATTATGGGCACCAAACCCTCTCTGTTTATTAGCATTTTCTCTCTCCCCTCCCTTTCCCAGGATTTTAGTTCTAGTGCTAAAATCCCAGGGTTTCAAAAGGCAAACACAATCTGCCTTTAGCAAGGTAACCCTTCAGTTTGTGTCATGAAAACTAGATACTGTGCTACTAAAGCTGAATATGTTGGCAGTATTTGGTGCTATGAATAAAATCCTATCCCTCTTCCCACATCTCAGCAGGCCCTTTAGCAACATACTTGAGAGATGATTTTGTAAGATGATCCTCCCAGCATGGGGTATATTACTTTTTGGTTTGTGGATGACAGTCTGTCGTCCTTTGTAGGACTGGTAATCTGTGTTGTGCATATCTGCTAAATAAAATTATATAAGAAAAGTTGGATAATTTTTAAAAGCAGATGTCCTATTTCTGTTTAATTGAAGAAAAATCCCCATGTCTACTTAATGTTTAGTTTTCTTTTTTTTAGACTTTAACTGTGTTCTTGCACACAGTTTACTGTAAGAAATCAGTACATATGGCCATATTATACTATAAATAGTAAAATGGCAAGAACCCTAAAAATCAAAGCAATACAACCTTCACATTTCTTAGCCATCTTGAACATGAAAAGTGATATAAACAGATGTCAAGGATTCTTTCCTTATCTTTCACACCATTTTATTATTTATATATAAACATTCCTATTTTTGTAAAATTGAAGTCAGTGGATATTTTTTTACTCTTTCAGATTCAACTGTATGGAATTAATAGAACACTTTATATTAACAATATATAAGGTTTCCTGTTCATTTTGGTCGAGTGCAAAATGAGCTAGTTTTACAGAAATAAACAACTGTTTGACTAATAGACACACACACACACACACACACACACACGTGTGTGTGTGTGTGTTTATGTATTTATTATCATTTTTATCTTCATCCCAACGGTATATAGACATTGCATCTGTTCCAAAGTAATCTGTCCCATCTTTGTGTGTAAATAAACTAGGTTTACATGTAATGCAATATATTTCAGGTACAATCCTATGCATGTTAAGTATAGTACAAAAGCAACCCTTACTCCCTGCTTCTAAAAACTGGCCAGTGTGTGTGATCTTTTTTGCTAAGTTCAAATCATTTAAAATGCCTCCAGGTTGGGGTTTATAGGCAACTGCATCCATGTATTTTATTTTATTTATTTTATTTTTCAAATTTATATTCCGCCCTATTCTCCGTGGTAGGACTCAGGGTGGTGCGCAGAAAAGGTAAAAACCACAACACATACATATAATATAAAATTAAATTAAATAGAAAATCTGTGCTAAAAAATTAAAATCACTAAAATGCTAACTTTAAAATTAAACCCTTAATCTATGCCAGGCCGGCCAGATGGAAAAAATGCGTTTTGAGGCTTCCGGTTCCGGCTCCAGCGGCGACGGGCGAGCCTAGCGCTCGCTCGCTGCTTTGTTGCCTTTTCTGCCCCCCCACGGGGGCGAGACACTCCGGTCACCGGAGGTCTCCCGTAGGGTCGGCTCGGAGGGGACGTTCCTCTTCACGGCGGTGGGGAGAACGGTCCCCTCCGCGACCTAGGTGAGAGGGAACATGCTGCGGGGGGTTTCCCCTTCGCCAACGGCTGTCGGCACCATTCATTTCAATGGAGAGGGCTGAGCGGAGAGATCGGAAGGCCTGCCGAGGCTTCAGCTGCGAGGGAGAGTGAGTTTAAAAAAAAAACTTTTTTTCCTTGCTGCCAGCCAGGCTGAACGGACTGGGAGGGGGGTGTTTGTTTTCAAAAAAAACCCTCGGACTTAAGCGGCACTCTAAAATGGCTTCTCTGGAAGAGAAAGCGGAAATCTTCAACCCGGACTGTCTCTAACAAGGGAAAGTGGTATGCGGCTATTTGCAACATTGTTTCTAGGTCTGGCTGGATAAAAAATTTATTTTTCTACTCTCTCCTCTGGGCTCTGAGATGGGCGGTGGAAGGTGGCTTTTCTTTGTCCCTGCCTGACTATTTCAACTATGGAAAATTCCCAGCGTCTCTTTGCAATCGGGACTCTCTCTGGATATTAATGAAGAATTTTTCTCTTGCTGGATTTGTGATTTCTTTTCTGGAATACCTTCGCTATTATATTTACTGAGTTGGAAAATTGTGTCTCTCCTGGTTCTTGAATTTTGCAACTTTATAACCCTGAACTGAACTGAGCTCCTGATTTGCCTCACCAGCCCTACCCGGATAACGCCATTTTGGTGGCAGTGACTTTAACAATTAATCATGGCACAAGAAACAGCACTTGCAAGTTTAGAACAAAGGATGGCTTCTCTTGAATCTGTTATACAAACTTTGGTACAAGAAATCAAGGCCCAGAGGGCTGAAAATATTAATTTCAAGAAGGAGCTACTGGATACACGGAAACAAGTGTTGGAGAATACACAGAAGAATGAAGAACTGGAAGGGGGGTTGGTGGGGGCTAAGGGAGAGATTAAAAATGTTACTAATGAGGTGGGGGAGATAAATGGGCATGTGTCTAGGATAGATATGGAAAGAATGACATATTTTTTGAGATTTCAGAATGTTTTTGAGCAACCTGGTGAATTCCTCCCTGATCTTATGAGTACAATTTTAGCAGACTATTTACAAAAACCTAAAGATGAGATCAGGGGGGACATTGACCTGGCTTATAGAATTAACTCAGCATATGCCAGGATAAATGAAGTGCCTAGAGAGATACATGTGAAATTTGTTAGAAGGTCAACCAGAGAGGAAATCTTGAAGGCGCAGAGAGAGAACCCTTTAATTTACCAACAAAAAACGGTCACTATCTTGAAGCAGATCCCTAGAAAGATTAGAGATGCAAGAAGGAAATTTTCCTTCTTGTTTAAAACATTGTTTGATCATGGGATCTGGTTCCAGTGGGTGACACCTGAAGGGATGCTGGTGTTCTGGGAAGGAGGAAGAGTGAGGATTAAAACAGTTGTAGAGGCGGAAGCCTTTCTTAAAAAATATTCCTCTGCCCTGGGGGAAGATCCAGGGGGGACGGAGGGGACCACGGCCCCGCCCGCTGGGGGCCAGGGAGGAGAAAAAGAAGATACAATAGCCAAGAGACTTAGATCGAAAAAATAACTTTGCCTTGATTTTTCTGAACAATTTTGCATAATATTTGTATCTGGATTTTTTGTAAATGTCTGACAGCATGGAACTGAGAATTTAGGTATATGTACTTGCTTTTACCTTGTAGTGTTATGAAAAATGTTTTTTTTTTGTTATTTTTTTATTGTGTATTTTGAGGTCTCGGAAGGGCCGACGACTCTGACGTGAATGCTCTCAAAATTTCTTTGTATCCCTTACCCTACCCTATAGGAAAAATGTAAAACCAATAAAACTTTTTCAATATAAAGAAAAAATGCGTTTTAAGCATCCGACGGAAGAGGCGTAAGTCAGTGATGGTGCGAAGATCGGGGGGCAGGTCGTTCCAGAGGGCCGGACCCGCCACAGAGAAGGCTCTTCCCCTGGGCGTCGCCAGCCGGCATTGACCGGCAGACGGCACCTGTAGTTTTCCTAATACCATATATTTATGGCCAACTGTAGGGCCAAAGAGATGTTGGATGTGGATCTTCTCCTCATGCAGTCCTGACTGACAAGGGCAAGAACAGTATTACACAACTCCTATGTCTTTGGTCAGAAGCTTGTGAAAGGATTAGGGGAGACAGAATAGCAGAGTTCCAATATCTCAGGGGTTGCCACAAAGAAGAGGGAGTCAAACTATTCTCCAAGGCACCTGAGGGTAGAA
This sequence comes from Rhabdophis nuchalis, assembly GCA_039707465.1. Classification (NCBI taxonomy): domain Eukaryota; kingdom Metazoa; phylum Chordata; class Lepidosauria; order Squamata; family Natricidae; genus Rhabdophis; species Rhabdophis nuchalis. Next base: position 72,938,562 of record CM077645.1, read on the forward strand.
AAAGGAGCAATGGGTGGAAACTAATCAAGGAGAGAACCAACTTAGAACTGAGGAGAAATTTCCTGACAGTTAGAACAATTAATCAGTGGAACAGCTTGCCTCCAGAAGTTGTGAATGCCCCAACACTGGAAGTCTTCAAGAAGATGTTAGATAGCCATTTGTCTGAAATGGTATAAGGTTTCCTGCCTAGGCAGGTGGTTGGACTAGAAGACCTCCAAGATCCCTTCCAACTCTGCTATTGTATTGTATTGTATTGTATTGTATTGTATTGTATTGTATTGTATTGTATTGTATTGTATTGTATTGTATTGTATTGAATGTATGTATATGCCTCTGTAATATTTTTATTAACTATGCCACATTGTTTCTGTACAACTGTGGACTGAATAGTAAATGGTTTGCATACAATGAATTTAAAACAGAATAATAGGCACAAGGTTGCTTTTGGAAAGGGTGGGAGTGTCTCTTCAAATCTAATGGCAAGTCTGCACAGATTTTGTTGGCAAAACGTTTCCAAAGTGGTTGTCCATTGCTTTGTTTCTACGGTTGGGACAGAGTGACTGACTGAAAGTCACCCAACTATCTTCATACCTAAGGCAGGAGTAAAATTCACAGTGTAGTCCTATTCCTTTAACCATTACACCAAATTTGTTGCCATACATTGCATGTGGTATGATATAAATACAACAAAACAGATATAGACCAACACATATAACTAAACTAATAACATAAAACTACCTCCATGAATAACATAACACAAGCTCCATTAATCAAAATAATAACCTGATATAAATTAAGGCAGCAGTCATAGTGGTAATACCAATTTTACAGTAGCAGTCAGTCTCCAAAGGCCTTCTAACACATCCAGGTCATAGCCATCTTCTGGAAGGCTGTGGGGGAAGGGACCATTCTGACCTTGAGGGCAAGCTATTCCATCGATGTGGATGACACCCTCCCCCCTGCATTTTCTGTTCATTGTAGATTCTACTTGGAATAGAGGGTCTTGAAGGCCTGTAGGGCATTGCATTATACATACTTGCCAGAACCATGAATTGTACTTGGAAACAAAGCAGAAGCCAAAGCAGCTCTTATAGAAACAGAAGAATGCAATAACAGACTCAACCATAAACAAAGGCACAGATGTAGAGTACATTATAAGATTCTGAACAAGAGGAGACAAGGAGTAATGGACTGTCTCCACCATATCCAAATCTAGAAAGGACTGAGGCATCAGTCAAAACTCGGAAAAGTCGTCTTGGAGATGCTCTTCAGTACCAAACCACATCTGCTCTCAAGTTAAACAAAATCCAAAACCAGATCAAAGTGTGGCCTGTTGTGTTGATTATGCGAGCAGGGTCCTGAAACAAACTGAAATACTAAGCCACCACGAACCCCAGAAAAAAAGGTTAAAATCATCCAGAAAAATTAGTATGGGTGATTTCACCCCAAGAATGAAATGAAGCAGTTCAGGAAAGGTACCACTATCATCATCACTTAATCCTTTGGTCAAAATGGAGGTTATCAGAAGTGATGAATATGCATCTGGAAATTCAGTCATATTACCTACATATCTAAATATGCCTTAACTCATCTTGGATTAAGCCTGTTTGGTTTTAATAAGGTAAACTTACTGGCACATGACACATCAAGATTCTTTCTAGAAAACAGTTCATCCTACTTTGTGGCTTGATATATTTAAGAAACATATATTTACTCACATTGTCCACAAAATTCACTTTTCAACTTGCAAATAAATATAACCATTTTTAACTAAAAGAAAAAAAGGTCCTATAATCAGTATATCAGCCATTTCTCGTATTTTGATGTCAGTCTGATGCTGCTTATCCAGAACATTTCACTGCCACTGGCTACATAATGGAAATGAAACATAATGATGATATCAAAAGCAAATTCTGGTAGAGGGGGCCATGGGCTTGAAGTACATATGTGGCTGTCAATTTGAACATCAGCATTCTGTGTACCTTTTCTCCATACACATATGAGGTAAAAGGCCCATATTTATTGATAAGATTTATATTCTGTATTTATTCTGTGATCTTAAAACAAAATAGAAAGCAGTCGTTCCAATTTTAATCCCCAGCAACAGGTCTGCCAGGTAGCAACTTACTTCTTTCTGAATGCCAAGGCTGATTTTATTTTATTAAAATACATCATATGTAAATGGTTATCAGTACCTACGTGAAAGCACCTGATGATTTTAAGGGAGCAGAGGACTTCAGAGATATTTGATTAGGATTGGGAAAGATGTGGTTCAACAACCTAACAGT
>CM077645.1:72945849-72978349 GCA_039707465.1 Rhabdophis nuchalis
AATTAAAAAGATGGTTCCCCCCCCCCCCCCCCCTTCATTATCCTGCTAAGGAAGAAGTTATCCTGACATAGTTTTTGATATTGGTGTTTTTTTTAAAGGTTTGAGATGTTCACTTTTAAATTAAAATTTGATCCAAAATGCCATTTGCATTCATCCAAAATGTGCAAAAATACACAAGAATATATGTATATATTCTTAGATGTGCTTATAAAATACATTTTTCATTTGCAATTCTTTGTGTGAAGAGAAACATCAGGAATGTTTGGTTTCTTTTTGACATTTACAAATAAAGAGGCTAGGAGTTATTTATTCTAGAATGTTGCTGCAAAGTGCTTATCTACATGTGGCACTAAACAAGGATTTGTTGTGGGATTTGAGAAGGCTGCGTAGTGCTTCAGTGTTAAGCACCCAAAACTCTAGGGGACTGGCACTAATTTCCTCTCTCGTAAAACAACACAGTATTCATAACAACTCAAGAGGCTTGACATAAGTAATGATGGCATATGCAGGCGAAGATTACCACCCCAGCAGTGTAATCAAGGTGCTAGGTACTAACGCAAGTTAAATTGAGACAATAATGCTGAAACTTGCATTGTGGGATTAGGAGAGTACTTGAAATGCTGACATCGGCATCTCCTGAAAGAGCGCCTGTCTTGCTTTCAATTCCTGTTTATACTTAATGACCTCAAAATTTGTATGTCGTTAACACCATGTACTGAAGTGGGAGAGAACAAGGTTTGGGAGGGAGAAGATTCCCTGTCTTAGTTGACTTTTGTCTCTTCTGGTAATTGGTGGCTTTTCCTGCCATATTAGAGAGCAACGCATGAAGCAGCAAGGCCCCTGAGGTCTACGTAAACATGCTGTGAGCATGGAAAGCCTCATGCTCCCAAGCACTAGGCAATAATTTACATACTTTGAAAAGTCATTTATGCCTGCAAAAATCACTATGGCTAGAACAAATTTAAATACTAGTTTTATGGAAATTTTTGAAATTAAGCCATATTAAAACTTGATGCTCAGATCAATATAGTGAAACCCAAGTAATTAAAGTTGGCTTGTTTGTTTGACTTCTTATAAATAAAAAGGGTTTAATACAGACTAATTATACAGAATCCTTCATATACTTTAGGATAATAATGGCAGCAATTTAAAGGAGCATTAAATGGGAATTAATAAGAGGGTATTGAGTCACTTCTACTGTATTAAGCTCCGTGAAATGATATCTCATCTCAATTTAACTTTCAGCCCTCGGTTATATGATTGATAAGCCTTGAAGTTTATATGGATAATTTAAAATATTTGCTTCTTCTAATTAATAAATTCTATTTATATTTGACAAAGGGCAAAAACTTGTTGACTCTAATAAAGATAAAAGTTTCTAATATTTTTCATTAAATGAATGTTAAGGATTTCTTAATTTGTCAAGGCTATTCTGGTGAGATATATTTTAAAATGCAATTATAATTTGTTTAGGATACATCCTTTTAAGAAAATAAAAAGTAAAAGGAATTAGAATTTTAAAGTTTAATAATGTAATGGATATTTACTTCAAGTTTTATTTTATTAGAGCAGGCCAGTAGGCTTTATCTAGACTTTTTTTTTAATTATAAAACTTGAGATGCATTTAATTGAGGAGTTTAGGTTTACAAATTATTCAAACTAAGGGCAAGATGACATTCTCCCTACTTGTACAGAAGTTCTGAATAACAATTTATGATAACAACAAAACTATTATTATTACTGAGTTCTGTGTATGTGATTGGAACATATTGTAAAAGCTTTTAGAACATCATAATTTGGAAAACTAACCTGCATTTCTTGAGTCTGTGTCACATACATTTGTGCTACATTTCTGCTTTTGGTTAGACAGAATCGCCTAGTGAATATTTTTTTATATATAATTAAGAAATTGCTGGTATTGTTCTTTTATTTCTTTCAAATGTCAGGCTGTGGAGGATCTCACAGTGCTGGTGGACCTTAGGACAGCTATTCACCATGGTCCAGTGAAAGTTCCTGATGAAATTACAGGTGCAGGGAAATGCAGAATTAGAAATCAGATGTTGCAATTCTTGTGAAGCTATAGCTTTGTTGATGACAGGACAATTCCGTTTTTGACAGTTTAATTTACTGTTGCCATTGGACAAAAGCAAAAAGAGAATGTGAGGTTAGCCACCTGCCCCTCTTGTACTGTGGCTCACATACTAGGTTTCAAAATCATGACTCTCAACCTGTCGTGCTCAAACGAGAAGGTTTTCAGTTGGGAAAAAAGAATATATCAGTGCATGTAATATTGCCTGACCTCATAAAATAAAAGGGAAAATTTCAGGTTTTGACAGCCATTATGAATCTTGTATCAGCATTCAAACATCTCTGAGCTGACTTGAATACATGTTTATAATAATAATAATAAAACGTATTACTACGTTGACTTACAATACAGAGCAAAAATGACTTGTCAGTAATTTATTAAAGAGGCTGTTCAATTTAGTAGTATATATGTTGTTGGCAATTTGTGAAAAGCTGGCATTTTATAGAATGCCTAGCAAATCTATAGAATCTGTGAGGTTTTTAGGCAATGAATGAAATGTCTTTGTTAGTTTAATATGCTAGACATATTTAATAACCTAGGCATTATATAGAATGACAAGTACTATATAGGCAAAGTATGAAAAGAGAATCATAAAAAGTGTTAAGGCTAGGGCTAGGTTTAGGGCTATTTATTGAAATGACTTGTATGAAATACAGTACTTTCTTACTGGGAAAAAAAAACAGGAGAAAAAGACCGGTATTGACCTACTTGTTGCAACAAGAAAGGCTAAAATTGCGTTTTAGCAGGAGTATTTTATACTTTGCCAGTTTGCCTTTTGGCATTGCACAGAATGCTTAGGAAATGTGTGAAAAATTAAATGTTTCATATTCTGACATCGCAGTTTTGGCATTCTATAATTTCCTAGGCGTTCTATAAAATGTCTAATTTCACACATTAATGGTAACATATACACAGAAGAATGTTTAGCTTGGAGAAAAATGCAGTAGTCTTTTGCAAAGATGGTCTGTTTGGAGTTGTTTTGTGATATTAAGGTATAATAGAAACCACAAAGGAGAGTCCATGTTAACTTTGTCACTGCAGGTTACATGAAACCTGACTAATGATTCTACAAAATAAAATGGAGGCTTTTCTAAGAAACAAAGCATGCCATTTCAAGAAAACTTTAGACTGCAGAGTATGCAGATTAAGTTATAATTCTCGTAATTTTCTTCAGTTCATGTGTTCATTTACTTTACTGGTGAATTTGAGGAAGAAAAAGAGAATATTTATAAATACATGTATAAGGCTCACTTTTTTTCCTGCCCACAATATTTTTACTATGCTTAATGCAATGTCTGAATAAACAAAACTGCTGATAAATCATTTTATCTACCAAATTAATCATCTGGAAGTTATGCCTTTATAGAACAGTTATAAATCTCTAAATTAGACTTTTCTAACTTGCACAAGTGAATAAACTTTTGGGGAAAATGAAAGAGCCATGGAGTGCTCTTTATCGTAGGTAAGGCTATGAGATAGAGAACATTTAAGCCATACATGCAAGAGGAATGTAGAGAAACTGCTAACTTTGTCTCATCTATATTGTTATTATTTTCTTTGAATTTCCTGGTTTTTCTTGAAGTATTCTTGACATAGGATATATGTCAAATAATTCTGACATAGGATTATAATGAAGATTACCTATTGTAGTCATAAATGTTAGTTTATGTAATTAACTAACATTTTTACATAAAGCAGTTTATGTAATTAACCCAATTTTACACATTTTTTTCTGTGGTGATCAGTATGTGAATCACCACATTCGTTAATTGAATCCACAGTTGTTATGTGAATGCCAGGTCCATTAAGCTCATTATTTGCTATGGAATGTTTTTGGAGTTTTATGGAGTCAAAACTGGAAGTAAATATGGCCACGCGATGCTACAAAAGGGTGTGAATATCATCTGGTTTCTGAGTACCCAAAATACAGTATCATGTGACTGTGCAGGGTGACATCAGAAGTTTCGAACCAGGGTATAAGTTGCCTTTGGGGGCTCCATCAGCACTTCGGATGGTGTCTATTGAAACAACCAATCATAAGTCAACAAGTACCTGCGCGCGCACACTTTTAGTATAGAGGATGGAAGATAACTTTCTTGCCTTTGGAATAAGATGCTGGATGAAAATACTGAGATAAAGATGATTTGATTGTATGGTTTATATGACTGCCAGTCTATAATAATTATACCCAAAAAAGTAAATAAAAATACACATAGTCCTCAACTTACAACCATTCATTTAGTGACCATATGAAGTTACAACTGCACTGAAAAAGTGATCAATGACCCACTGTCATGCTTAAAATATCCCCATGGTCACACGAGCAAAATTTGTGTGTTCGGCAACTGGTCTGTATTTATTACTATTGTACTGTCCTGGGGTCATGCAATGTCCATTTCTAACCTTCCCAACTGACTTCTGACAAGTAAAGTCAATGGGGGTAATTCAGATTCATTTAACATGCAGTAAAAAAGGTTGTAAAATGGAGCACAACCCGCTTAGCAACTGTATTGCTTAGCAGTTGGAATGTTGGGTTCAATTGTGGTCATAGGCTAAGGATTATCTGTAACATGAATGCAATACATCCAAGGTCCTTTAAACATTTACCTCCTTCAATTTTGTAACTGTACAACAAGGGTCACCTGTCTCCCAGCCCAATACCTCATAGGACAGAGATAGAATTACTTATTCTACATTGGCAGTACTTGGAAATCTCAGTTTGAAGTTTGATAGTTCTGTATTGACATGATGCCTCATGGTTTCTTTTTAGTCAGTGTTGTTTAATATACATGAAACTGCTGAAGAATCATTTTATTAAGCAGACAAGTAGAACTGATAATAGAAGACGAATCCCAAAGAACTGGTTTTGAACTCTTTTATCAGATCCTATGAAGCCACAGGAAGCCTGTGATAAAAGGGTGGTTTTTGTACTTGTGAAAAGGCATTGAAGGGACGAAATACCCATCCTGGAAGTCCATTGGTTATTCACTTCATTTAGTAACCAATGTGAGAAATATAAACTTTCTTCTTATGCAGTAACTATAAGTGTGATTGATGCATTCTTAGATTGATCTTAACTACTTTTAATTTATAAATAAAGAACTGCACTTAGCATTAGAGCAGACATCCATTCAGTTCCTTCCATTACCTCTCTGTTCATTCCAAATTAACTCTAAAATATTCCTTATCACTTCTAATTCTAGCTTTTGAGTAAAGAATAATCACATTTTAGACCATATTTATGCAGAAATATTTAAAATGCGAAAAGATTCACAAACTTTTAAGCACCACAATGTTATTATAAAACACTAGTTAAACTTCTAACTTTGGTCATCTAAGTAGGAACCTGAGTAAAAATGAACACTTATTCTTTTCCATAATGCAATTAAAAGCAATACAACTCAATGCAACAATAGAATGACAGTCTTTCAATAAATTACAGTTGGACACTTAATCTGTTATTAATACTATTTAAATATTAGCATAAGTATTGCTGGTATTTCTTGTGTAAAGTTTAGTTTTGTAACCTATGTAATAATATTTTTTAAAGATTGTATAATATACCGTATTTATCGGCGTATAACACGCACTTTTTCCCCCTGAAAATAGGGGGCAAATGATGTATGCGTGTTATACGCCGATATGCGTGTTATACGCCGATATAATATAAACATACCATGTTTTTACAGTAGCGATCCCTTTGGACCGTGGACCCGGAAGTACCTAAGTCCTCTGCGTTCGCAAGGCGGCTGCGCTGTCTTTTTCTCTCAGCGAAGCGCCGCGGCCGTCCGCTCTCTCTCTCTCTCTCTCTCTTTCTCTCTCTCTCTCTGGCGGGCAGGCAGGAAAGCAAGCAAGGCGGCTGGAGGAGGAGGAGGAGAAGGAGGAGGCAGGTAGAGCAAGGTCGAGGGGCTTCTCCCCTTTCCCCACTTCCCGCCGCCGCCGCGGCCATTGCCGCCACCGCCACCGCCGTCGCGGCCGTTGCCGCGGTCGCGGTGGCCGCTGTGGCCGTTGCCGCGGCCACCGTCGCGGCCGCCGTTGCCGTGGCCGCCCCTTGGCAAGCTCCCGGGGTTTGGAAAGACCTCCTCACACACGGACACACGGAAAGACCTCCTCACACACGGAGATGGGCGGACGAAGGAGAGAGAGACAGAAAGAAAAAGAGAGAAAGAGAAAAAGAAAAAGAAAGTGGGAGAGAGAGAAAGTAAGACAGACAGAGAAAAAGAGAAAGAAAGAGACAAAGGAAAGAAAGAGAGAAAAAAAAGAAAGAGAGAGGGAAAGAAAGAAAGAGACAGAAAGAGAGAGAGAGAAAGAGAGGGAGAGAGAAAGAGGGAAAGAAAGAGAAAGAAAGAGAGAAAGAGAAAGAGAGAAAGAGAAAGAAATAAAGAGAGAGATAAAAAATTTTCCTGAAATTTCCCTCTTAAAATGAAGGTGCGTGTTATACGCCTGTGCGTGTTATACGCCGATAAATACGGTAACGATTCATGTTTCGTTAATGAAAGAGCTAAACTTTTTAAAAGCTTTATGTTCACTAATATTTATATATAAAACATAATACTTTTACTGTTGCAGTTTAAACATGTATATATGCTTTTAGGGAATACGATTTTGGACCAAAAAGAAAACAACCATTTTAGATTAAGAAATTATTTTTATTTCACTTAGATTTATGGCAGTTCATGGTTAATAGTGACTGATAATCTCAATGCAATGTCTTTCCTTTATTTCCAATTGCTAATTCTGGTGCTGCATTCATGAGCTGCAATTTAATTCAAGTGCACTTAAGTTCCATCAAGCGCAAAGCACCCAGGAAACACTGTGTTATACATTAGGTTCCATCTGAGAAAGAAGAAATAGGTAAATGTCACTGCCATAGAAAGTATGAAAGGATCGTCTATTTAAACATTAGCTATCCCAATTAGCTGAAAGAAGAATAGTTCTTCTTTCTTCCCTAAAGATTTGAAGAATCAAATCTACTACCATATAAGCCAGTCTGATATAAAAATATCGATCATGAGAAACATACATATGCTATAGTTTCTTAAAATATTCAAAATTATTCAAAATTTCAGTAAATGGACAAATGTTGCCATCTGTTCCTAGACAGAAATGTATACCAATTACTTACAGTATGTGATAGTTCATCAACATATGCATTTTCACTTGCTTGTAAAGTTCAGAAACAATTATAGCCAACTACGACAATCCAATTAAAAATTGACTGCATTCTTTTTTTGCATTGACGTTGTTTGTCTTTGAGCATCCTAGTAAAATAGGAAAACAGATCTGTCCATCTATTCCTTTCCTTTAAGATTATCAAATTTTCTTTTCGTTTTTTCAGTCCCAAGATTTTCCTGACGGCGGCTCCGTAATTTGGACATTGAAAAAACAGATTAGAAAACTTCTAATTAGGGATTCTGATACAGTTACTAAAAGTACTATGATTCGAAGATTTCCAGATCAAAGAAAAAAGTGGAAACAGTAAGAAAGTATCACTTCCAAAGTTGAGACGAACATTTAGATGTTTAGAATGCCTTGAAGAACTTCCTCCAGACACTGGGCAGGACAACATCTGAGTCCTCTGTAAATATATGAGTGTTGTGTTTTGTTCCCTTTGTAATGCATAGTTTATTTTTTGTTGTTTTTAATAATGCAACATTTTTTAGTGAGCCGCCATAGACATTGAATTAATTAATACATGAATTAATAAATAAACATTGTCTAGGCTTGGCAAAATTGAGAGAAGCAGAAAATAATGGATAAAATGGATGGAATCCAAAGGCCTATCTTTGAATAACTGTAAAATATCACTGAACAACAGATTAAAAAGGCAAATGCTTTTGATCCATGCAGTTAGTATTAACCAAGTCGAACTGATGATATGCAACTTAAAATGTTATGTTTTATACTATATTTCTTTAAATTTTTAATATAAATACACATGAACAGAGGGAATAAAGGTATCTAATTTCCCCCTCCCCTTTCCATTATTTGTAATGGTATGTGAGAAAGACTTTGAGAGATGGGGTGAAGAGATCCTGCCTAGGGATCAGTCAGATAAGAGAGGGCAAAGCCCCCAGCTGCATAATGGGCAAAGAAATAAGTGACTCTCTCTAGCTTCTCAAGCTACAAAGAAGGTGGCAGGAGATTTGTATTTTCACACTTGCAAATTCTGTTAATGTAATCTTACAATAAAGTAGAATTAGCTCTACTGGATGTCTTTCCTGTCTGGTCTGGTTGGGAAGGCTGACCTTATTCTTCATATCGCAGGGGAAGATTCTCAACAGGCCCACACTTTCCTTGTGACAGTAGTGTAGCTTTCTAGCTTTTCAATCTATGGTAAAGTTTTTGCCGCCTGACAGGCCTTCAATATTAGCTCTTTTTTCCCCCTTCTCTCTGTGTGGCTTTGCGAAAGAGTACTATATGAACACTATATTGTTCAGGTTTGACTCAGTTTAAGAGCCTGCACTGGTGGTGGGGCGGGGGAGAGCATAATCTATTGTAATAATATACCTTGTACAGATTTAGCTTGCTCAGAAGCTGACAATTATCTGTTTGTGTAATAACAGTGAAGAAAATTATTTTATCATATATCATAGACCAGATTCAGTTCTGATAGGCTGCAGCCAACTGCAAAACATACAGTGTAACAGATTATGGTATTTGGCTTTTTCAGGTGAAGAAGTTATTTGACATAAGGGAAGGAAGAGTGGATTTTTTCTTCCTGCTAGCTAAATAGTTTTGTTCAGTCATAAGTAATCCTTTTAAAATCTCTGTAATTGGTGACTAATAACTGTGACAAATGTTACAGTGTTTGTAAATATTTCAGCCTGAATTATGTGAACAAGCAAGGAGTTTTGGTTTGAAAAAAAACAGCTTAGACTATAAGATAGTTCTTTTATCCTTTTTAACTTGTACTACTTTGCAATAGGAGACATAACCACTAAAAGGGGAGTGAGGAATGCTCCTTCGACAGTCTTTCCGTTTTGTGGTTCCCTCCTCCCTTTCTTTCTGGTATGATTGTCAGTATGTGATCTACAGCCCTGACATGCACATACAGACTAGTTTTTCTCCTTCAGATCAGCAGCTTTGGACAGCTTCTGTTTTTGGCACCCTTTTCAACCTGCTCTGTCTTGTCATTTTAGAGTTCAATATCTGCTGCTCCAAAGGAAAAAAATTGGGATGGGTTGGACCATTGTATTTGGTCTTTTGACCCTCCATGTTGCCCATGAGCAGTGAAGGGTAACTTTTGACGAGCCATGTCAGATGTGACAGGCAATCTAGTTGGGTTGAGTGGAAATGTGCTTTACAAGTTTGAAGCCTTAGTTGAGGGCATTTTTCTGGTGTTCAGTGCATTCAAATTGACACTGAATTTCTGTATGTTGTTCATTTGAAAACCAGAATGTATTCTTGTATTTATTAAATGAATATTTTTTCTTCCTTTTTATGTGGCAGGCTAGCAATAAAGGCAATTAATATCATTCAAGTATATATAGTTGACATTTCAGAATTATATCTTCTTTTCTCCTGTCTTCTCCCACTGTCTTTATGTGTTTCCTAATCAGCTACTTTTAAGGCTACAAATAACTATCATTCATGATAATGCCGTCAGTAAACGACTAATGTACTTTTTCAAAGTATACATGGTTAAATATTGTGCTTCTAAAATAATGATTGCATCGAATTTTTGAATTTTATTTTTAATCATAGCTTGAATTTATCTATTTATATGAATACTTCCATCATTTTATTAGGTGGTTTTGGTAGGGCCTGGCCTGGATGTGAGTATGGAGCACAAGAAAAACTGCTATTAGTGCATTGGGTAGGATGGTGGAAGACAACCAGAAGGTGGTAGCTACAAATCTTAAGAAATCAAGGAGGTACAAGGTATTTAGCATGGTTTATAAAACTGTTTCCCTGAAAATAAGACCTCCCCAGATAATAAGCCCAATCAGGTTTTTGAGTGCATGTGCTAAAATAAGCCCTCCCCCCAAAATAAGTCCCCCCAAAAATATTGCGACACTTCCTGCACCTCAAAAATAATAAGACCTCCCCAAAAATAAGGCCAAGCGCTTATTTTGGAGGTCAAAAGAAAATAAGACCCTATCTTATTTTCAAGGAAACACAGTGTGCTTTATTCATTTATCTAGAAAAACAATGCTTTTATGGCACATATACAGAAAGGTAGATAGTCATCTTATTCAACATTGCCCTACATTTAATATTTTGCCTTCTCAAAAAAAAACAAGCAATTTTGTACATCAATAGCATACAGGATTTAAGTAATGGTTGCAAGAATCTTAAATTATCATTATTTATATGGGTATATCTTAAGCTAGGAGACACAGGCCAAATTCCTGATCTACCTGTTTTTCTGATGTCATATTCAATCCTTTGCTCACTGTGAAGAGATAAGATCTAAATCCACACTAAGTGAGAAACAACAACCTGAGAAGTATTACATGTGAGGCAGTTGTAATTGCCACTATGCCACAGGTTCTTTTCCTTGATCATAATACCTCTTAGGTTCCAATCCCAGTAAGGGTATGGCTAGCTGATGAGAGCTAAATAGCTTGAAATACATCTATACTAGTCTCCCTTTATTTATTTATCAGTACAAACATAACACAAATATAAACACAAATATACTAAAGGCAACAGAAAAATAGCTTTCTGCCTGGATGGCTCCTAGGGTGAGCCAAAAGACAGAAAAGAGAAGAAGTTCTGCTCCCTCCCATATTTGGGGCATACCAATGTGTGTGTGTGTATGTTCTAGGCTTGTAGGCATATCACTAGAATTTTTCGCTTCACATTAAAAAGCTCTAATCTTTTCATCCTTTTAGATAAATTTAACAATATGAATATTTCTAACTCACCCATAGTTTTCAGAAGTGACAATTCCAAATGGTAAATAATGATTTATTCTTATCAAAGGCCACTGAGAAGAACAGCACCTTTCAGTTCCACTAAGGCATGGGTGTCAAACTTGCCGTGTCACAATGCTGTCACATGACATCTTGCAATGTTTTTCCTATTTACGGAACTGGGGTGGGTGTGGCCTGCACATGACGCATCCAGCTCACAGACTGCCGGTTTGACAACTCTGCACTAATACAAGTGCAAAATTTCTAGAGTAGTTTCCGATTCTTCTCTCTTTCTTTCCATTTTATATAGTTCTTCATATAACAAACTAGTATCTGAGAAATTGCATTATCTTATATAACAGTTCTTATCAAAGACGGTATTGTCAGGCCATCAGAAATGGCACAAGAACTTAAGGACTTCTCATTTCTTCCAACATTCATAAAAAGGATTTTCTAGCAGAACACTTTTCATCCTCATATCAGGGGTTGGCATAGATTTGAACAAATCTAACATGGGACACAGCCAACTCAGAGAAGAGCCAATTACCAACCCAGCTCCCATATGCAGATATGGTTTCCTTTACCCATTATTCTCTTCCAACAAGCCATACTTGTTACAAAATGTCCTGTTCTGTTTCCATTCATATGTTCTAGTATGACAAACAAGGGACAACAGATTAACGTAGTGGGAGACAAGGCACCTGTTTGGTGCCAGGATGAGTTTTCACACTACTGCAAGTTTAGGCACGTTGTATTAGTGCCATGCCTAAGGGTCCAGTGGCTTTGAAAATAGCAATAGCACTTAGACTTATATACCAATTCATAGTGCTTTTTACAGCCCTTTCGTTTACAGAGTCAGCATATTGCCCCCAACAATCTGGGTCCTCAAAGTTGTGTATTTATAAAGAATATGTGCTATTATATAATATCAAATGAGCAGCGAATGCAGTGACTGACAGAATAAATGTTCTCATCATGCTATCCTTTGTGTCATATCAGTCAGAAGACCCCATGATTTTGTTTCATCTGGCTTTCTATATATTCTGGATTAATGTCCGTTTCTAGCGTAGTCACATTTTGTAATTTTTAAAAAAAATTCTTCATTAAATTACTCTCATCTAAAATGGATTTTTAATTATTATTTGTTTAAATTTGGCACAATTGTACAATAGAATTTATAGTATTCAAATTTATATTATTAAAAAAAGTTTTAAAACAATACAAATTTAAGCCCTTTTTTAACATTACATATAGACTGAAAATGGAATGAGTTTATGAAAGGTATCAACAGGGAATAGGTTGTTTTCCCATCTTTATGATGGAATCATGTTGAACAATAAAGAAAAATAAGTTATATAGAAACAAATAAGTTTATATCCATTCTATTTGGTTCCAGGGAAACATTGTCTCTGTTCCAAAATGCGTTTTATATACTGTCAAGCATTAGGGAGATCATAGACGTGCCCATGTATATAGATAAGTGTGCATACAATATATGCTACAATAGTTTCTATAAAATTGCAATAACATTCTTGGTCATTCTGATTCAGAATAAACTGATCACCAGGAGTTACTTTATTATGATGAATTGAGTCTGGAAACAATAATCACAGCTTTTTAAACACAGTAATTTAACACTTGGTCATAATGTGACCATGCTGGGAATGTTTACATAGTGAATAATTATAATGGTTCTTAGTACTAGATTAGGTCTGTGATAGAGATATTTTTGGTCACTACCAATAGTTTAACTCTTAAGTGAAACCCTAGGAAACCCATACATACATTTATTCCATTTTTATTTATATATTATTTCAGCTTTTTTCTTACATTAAGTAAGAATATGTTTGCTTTCAGGACAGATGCACCTATAGAGTACAGATAATATCTTCGCTGTTCTGTCATTTTTCACTTCAGTGTCAAATTGTAAGAGTACTTTTTGATAGGGCTATATAAATCCTTATAAAGATTTGCATTGCAGCATACAGGACAAAACAACTATAAGTCATTAAAAAGTTGATGATAAGTACTTCATAAACTGTTCATTATCTGCACTGGGGAAAAATGCAAAGTGAAATGACTAAGGTATACCTGCAGAAGTATGCATAGCAGAAGTAGTTTATAAAGGTGTTTTACAAAAGATGCATTTGTTTTAGCAGTAAAGAAAGTTTCATTTGTGTTCATACACGTTGAGAAGCACCTCTTTTAAAGGATCTGTATAGCGTTAGCTTGCCTATTATACATTTTTTTATGAGAGAAGGAGGAGAAGCTAAGGGAAGCCATACTCTTCACTACTCTTAAGAAGTGCTGTGAAAATACCAGTGGGTATTTTGGAAACAAATCTAATATCTGATAATCATGAAGAAACTATGGTGTGGCTTTTTTCTAATTCTACCTACCTTTTTTCTAATTCTAATTCTAAAACTACTGAGTTTTTTTTCATAACTGCATCCTGAAGGGCATTACACATAACACTGGAAGTATATAACAAAAGTGTCAAACACAAAAGTAATAAATGAAGTTGTTACAAATTGTGTCTAGGCATGAAATTTGGCTGCGTGAGTTTTCATGTTTTGAGTGCAGAGTTGGAGCAGCATAGTATTGTTGAGGCTAATTCAAGAATGGCCTTGTTAGTTAAAACTGGACCTGTAAACCGAGGTTTAATAATTTAATTACTTGACATTTCACTGTGTACTTTTTCTTTAAATGTTGGCAATTGCTAGAAATATTTGATAGTTGTTTATATATGAAGCAATGCAACTAGTGGTTGATATAATGCATAAAACTGGCTCAAGATTTTATTCTTGGCAATGAAATGAGCAGAGTTAACAAAGAGAATATACAAATCTAACTCGAATTTAAAAAATTGAGGTCACAAGCGGGTAATTTCATAAACACTTAGGGTACTGTCGGTTTATTTGACTTGAGTTCATATAGAAATTCATACAACCTACAGATAAAGTTTTGAGCCACAACATCCTCTTAGAAAAAGTAAAAATGAATTTAAACCAATTAATTAGAACAGAAATATCCTTTTAAAAAAACCCACTAAATGTAAAAATTATATTAACTATGCATATAAAAAGTACATTAGACACCTAAAGCAAATGTCATATATCAAGAATAGTGCATTTTAAGGAGAAGTTGATTTTAAGTATCCTTTTATTTGAATTACTGTGATATCAGATGATTTTCATAGGGTACTACATGTTACGTCCACATAATTTTTGATATTGTCCCCTTTTCCTGCAATCATCACACTGCATTGAACTATAACAGAGCTGATTAAATCGCTTGTGATTGCCAGAGGAAGCGAGATCAACATGGAACTAATGTTTATAGCAGTAAGCTCCATGATTCCTACAATGCACATTTGCACTCTAATATACCAATTAACTACCTACAGAGTAAGATATATTTTTATATGAATTAGTTCTTGCACACTGTGCAGAGGGAACTGGAATCGTGGCTGATGGCCTGATCTAATACTGACTAGCTTCATAGCAACAACCTTGTGGAACCTTGGATTGAACTTGTAGCTAAGACAGAAGCTGAAAAGACTGGTGAGAAGTAATTTTCATGAAAGCTTGTGGAGGAGCAGATGCAAATGTTAATTCTCTGAGACCTACGTTGTCCTGGGCTTCTTGATTAACTTACTCAGAGTATATTTTAAGATCAGGATGCACATTTTTCTAGCCAGTAATTTAATTGGTAGGGATTATATTTAAATGAAAGAATTAATATGTAGTTAATAAGTTCTGTGTAATTAATGTTTTCCTTTCTGAAGCATTAAAAATTGGGTGACAACTTTTGAACACCTTTTGTTAATGTTATACGTACTTGTTTTAACATAATTATTTAATGCTTGCCCTAGGTTAACTGCAGTTTGTCTAACTGATACAAATAATTTCCTTTCCCAGTTTCTGTTTTTCTTTTTTTTTAAATCTCACTATGATATTAATATCCGAGATTGTATTATTGTTTTAGTTTATTAAAAATGAAAAAAATGTGCATAGTTACAAAATATTTTGTAATAAATTACAAAAGAATAAACTATTCAATGGGATGGAAACATATTTTACTCTTAAGTATTTGTTTATTTATGCTTTAGTCAAACATGGTTAATATAAGTTGATTAGTTCCCCTTTAGATGTCCTTTTGTCTTTGTTAAAGATAATAAGTTTTCCTTCTTAGTTAAGTGTTGGATTGTTTAATTAACTAGTGCTCCCTGGGTGACTGTTAATATAGCAGCAAAATATGAAAGTCCAAACATTTTAATATACAGATACTTAATATTTTGTTTATATTGGCCTATGCTAAAGTTAATAAAGTTACCCATACTTGTATATTAGTATGCTCTCAATATAACATTACCTACATTAGAATGTGTCAATTGGTCATAAGGCACACCTGGCATCATCTAAAAACTTACTACATTGTTTGAGTTTCTTTTGCTATATTTTAAGCATTGCTGTCTATCAACCCAGAATTCTCAAGATGGAAAGGGTTCAAATCTGAATAAAGAAAAGCAATAGTTCATGGTTGGACAGAACGTTTTTGGCAGTGATATAGCAGGCTTGCAATCAAGATGTGTCACACTTCAATACACACACCATTGACCATATCCATTTAAATTAAAATTAACTTTTCTAAAAGTATAGCATATTGCTATTGATTTCAGTATCATTATTAAACTACATCCAGAAAAGTGTTTTGTAATATCTTCTGCACAAATGGATCTAGTTACAGTTATGAAGACAAGAATATAAGAATGAAGCTTATTTTTAAAATATCATTTTAGGATTGTGTGCCAAGAATTTATGTCCAAAAAGAGTTTGAGAGCTGAAGTTGCAGGGATATTTGTACAAAAGACTTCATGCTACTTTCAGAAATAGTGAAGTTTCCCAATATGCAGTGTGTGAAGAAAGGCCATAAACTACGGAACTGAATTATGAATTGGGGGAAAAGGTCCTTTATGGAATATAAGACAAAGAAGTAACCTTCTACAATTTATATGGTAAAGAGGATGATAGGGAAAAAATGAATCTTACATATACTTGCAAATATTTTTTGAATGCAAATATATTGTACATGCATTTTCATTATCCCTATCCATTCATTTAATTATTTGCATTCCTATTCATGAGCACTTAATGGCCCCAGTTTAAAAAAAGCTAGCAAAACTGAAGTACTGTTAATATCAGTAAAGCTTTAGGAAATTTAAGCCAAGTTGTAAAATTGGTTGCAATGAATAGTAGAATTAATAATTAATAATTAGCACAATTAAAACAGTACATCCACACTTACGCCCACTTCTTTGAGGACTTGCTGGATAAAATGTATGTAGGAATAGTAATTAAATAAATGATTGATGCATGCCTGTGTTCATATATTATTCTCATATAATTACGCAAATTACCACATATCCTACTTATTAGTTTCTCTTTTGATTTTTCCACATATATTACTTAAAATGAAGGACTAGGACCAGGATCAGGTTTTATTTTGACTATGGAATTAATTAATAATTTTGGCCAGTCACACACGAAGTCTAATTAGTCTAATTTGAACTATAGTTATTGGGAAGACAAAATAAATATTGGTGTATATATTTCCCTGTATGCTTCCAGGAGCCCCAGAAGAAAAATGAAACTAAATATTAATTAGACTGATAACTACCTGTGAGTTAAATATGGTTCTACTCTGATAATGTGCAATTATATATAGATCTGTTACTACCTTATAAGCAGTTTCAGTACACTGAAAAAAATAGAATCACAGAATAACAAACTTGGAAGGGATCTTGGAAGTCTTCAGGTCCACCCTCTGCTCAGGCAAGAAAACCTATACCATTTCAGACCAATGGTTGTCCAATCCCTTATTAAAAACGTCCAGTGATGGAGACATGTGAGACATATGTCAAAAACTCTAGTTTTTTGGGTTTTTCCTTTCCTTTCCTTTGTTAGAGTTACAGTGATATCAAAGAAAGGTACAGATTTTCTGTGAATCCGCACAGTGGGAAACACAAGGATGGGCTGTATGGTTTCAGATGCTTGGTGCTAATGCTTGTATCTCAACTGAACTTCTCAACTGAATATTAAAGAGACATCAAATAATTTTCAAGTAGTTTTTATTTTAACTAGATAAGAAAATAGGGTATAAAAATCTCAGTTGATGAGATCAGATTATTAGTGCTCTTGATTATTGCTTATGCTAGCTGGATATTGTAGTCCGGGCACATCTGGAAGACATCAGCTTGGGGAATTCTGGCTTACAAAAGCATTTCTTACAAAATGGTTATCTAAATTAAATTCTCATATGTTCTCATTAGAAGTACAATGTATATTTGTTCAAAATACCTCATTTAGCATTGAACATACTATAGAGTTATGTAAGAGTTCTCACAAAAGGCTTGCTTTCAACTGAATGACTTCAGCCAGAAGAGGCCTCTAAAAATAAACATCCTTCATGTTAGCCTTTTTTACAGTGCTTCATACTTTAGCTCTTGTATAAATATCTGCCACATTTCCACCAGGAGTTATTGCTGTTATATATTTTACAGACACTTTACTGTCATCTAAGTGGTTTATTTTATTCCCACAGCTAGAGGAAAACTACAAAAAGAATTTTGTAATCTGAATGTGATTGTGAGCTGAGAGTAATGTTTTGAAAAGGAGCTAAAAGTAAATTATATTACTCCTTTATTGTGTTTATGAAGACTTTCCTATTGTGCTAGAAGTTAGTATTAGTTTCAGAGTTATTAACCAGTTGTTGTTTTATTACAACTCTGGGATTTTATCATCAGCTACTGTGTCCCACGCATCCTTCCTGATCATCAAGAAGGCTATCAAGAGCTTATTTAAGATGACCTTAATGGTGAAATATATTATAAGAAAAACAAATACATGATTTTAACTTTGGTTCATAAACCATCTTCAAGTTGGTTTTCTTAAAACTGAAGTGAAATTTCTGACATAACCATTCAAAATACCTCTGAATGGGTTTCCTGATGGAAAGTGTGGTTTAACTAACATCAGTGTATCATCTGTGTGCTTTATCAGCTTTCACTTATTAGAATTAATTATTGTATTAAATAATTAATTCTAGAAGCTATTGTATTTCACAAGAAATATATTTCTTCAGAAATATTAATTAATAACAAAATATTTCTGCTAAATGCTATATGTTCTTTGCAGTAAGCTACTGCTTAAAGAGAAATCTGTTCATTTTTAAACATTTTATTAAAAATGTCTTTAACAGTTCTATAGGATCCTTAATAAATAATTTTTATAATCCAAAATGAATATGCTCTAGTACTGTGATGGCAAACCTGTGGCATGCGTGATACGGAGCCCTCTCTGTGGGCACATGAGCTGTTGTCCCAGCTCAGGTCCACCGTGCATGTGCGTATGCCTCCCGTTGGCCAGCTGGTTTTGGGGTCTTTGCCACGCATGGAGGAGACTTGCACACATGTGGAGGAGCGCATGCATGGGGGCAGGGAGAGCATGGGGGAATTTGGTCCCAGGAGGCTTCAGGGAGACCCGCTAGGCCAAAAATGGGGCATGAGGAGGTCACATGCGTGCACTGCAGATGGGGAGCATGTGGGGGTCATGTGCATACACGGGGGCAGTGTGCATTATGGGTTAACATATGCACACGTTATTGTGCACATGCTTTCGGCATGCAAGGACAAAAAGATTAGCCATTAATCTTTTCAATATTATGTATCTTATTTATATCTAATCATTCAGTTCCACTGAACTCATTAAAGCTAGCTGCCAAGTCATATTACAAATGCCAAATTTGAAAAAGATTATTTTACGTGTAAGGAACATACATGAAGCACCGTATATTTCAAAGAAATATTAAAGCAGCCATGTACTTTTCCAGTCTCTTGTAGCAATTTTGAAAATGGCTGCATCCACTTTCCACTTTTTTCACAGCAAAATGAAATAGGTATTCATTCATGCTGAAGTGTTTCTGTATCACCTGAAACCCATGTCATCCTACAAAATTGTAATGACATGATATAGAACAACATATTTTTGGAATATTTATTCAGAATAATACTTTTTGGGTAAGGTTTTTCTTAATTTTTTTACATCTTTTAAAATTATTTTTTAAATCCTTTCATGTCCTTTCTATTTCTTACATTATATGTGCGGGATGGATACAGATAGGCAGCTCATACGCATCTTATATACATTCCTCTGATATGGGAGAGGGAGGGAGAGATACAGCTCTTTGTGTTTCATTTTTAGAAGATAAGTATGAGAAGGAGAGATTGATATTCCCATCAAGCAAATGAAAGAGGTTGTTGTGGAGTAAAATAAGATACATAAATTTGAGCAGTAAGAATGTGTATATTCTCAGCAATTGTTTAATTGTTTTTTTCAATCCATTGTTACATTGCCTTTACGTTGCCTATAACAACTCTGGATAGTTTCTAATTGCACCAGTGTCTTTTATTTTTTAATGAAATTGTTTGAAGAAATAAATTGTAATTGCAGAGCTCCATCCCATTCTTTCGGAATGCCACCAGGATGTAAGGTTTCAAGTTTTAATTACTGAATTTCATTTCATAAATAATGATAACTAGCAAAGCAAAATATTTTTTTAAGAATTCCAGTTATGTTATTTACAATATGTTCATTTGAACATGAAGATATTTTCTGGATGCTTTCACTTTGTAAGTGTTGCTGATCCTTCTGAACTCCAGATAACTATCTTTTCTTCAGGTACAGCACTGTTGTGTTAGTTAATGCATAATTCTTTTAACGTCTTACCCCCTTAGGAGCAACAGGTATACTGGCACCTGTTTTGTCAGTCCAGATGAAAGGACCTGACCAATACGACTCCATATCACTTTGATCTCCCTGCAGAAGGTCAGCATATCTGCCTAGAGATTCCTCTGAAGAGGAATTTAAAAGTTGCATTTGAGCAACATCAAGTGAAATATCTTCACATCTCATGCAGTGAGCAGCGCTTTGGTGTGCTTCCTTGCTAGTTATAAGGAAAAATATTAACCCTTCATCTAAAATGAACATTGTTGACTTCCATGTTTCTACTTAGGATTGTATCACAGATCTGTCCATAATGTAATATATCCATTTTTATAGTACAAAGGTTCATAATACTAACAAGTTATTTATTTATATTTTAACTGACACGTTTTTAAAAATTCATTTCTTCTGAACAGAAGTTCATAAGGATGCACAAAAACCTGACACTAAAATAATGGCAGGTATGTGGTTATTTTTCTGTATGTTGTAAAATAATTGTTTCACATTCAATATAATCCATTTCATGCTATATATTGCTAAACAAACAAGCAATGGATATCAAGAACTCCAGAATAAAATTACAACTTTGAAATGTGTTTAATACAACCTCAATTGTTCTATAAAATATTTAAAAAGTATACAAAATAATTATGTTTAATTATGGTATATTCCTTCCTGAGTATATATCTATTTATTTTGAATACAAACGTCAGAATATGCATATAATTATTTTCTTAAGTTTGTTATATGTTTTTCTATCACTAGCTTGACTTACGAGATTTTTATGTATAGATCCTCTGACATCTGAAATTTTAATGCAGACAAAAATATCTAAAAATATGTATTTTAATATATTAAATTATTTTAAAGAAAAATTAGATAAGTAAAGATACAGTGAGTGATTTATCCAATCTTTTTTCTTGGGTACTAAATGTATTACATACAGTATATAATATTGTCTCCGTCACATTTTCTATGTAACAATTCCCTGAATTGCGCCTCTCAATTTGGATCATGCAGGGTGGGATCTAAGAGTTTATTTTTATTGGTTGAGGTCAAATACCAAACTCAATAAACCAAAACACAAAGTACAAAGTAACAGTATTATACACAACAAGAATGCATTAAAATACCCATTTGTTAGTTGAATTAGTAAGAGTGATATTGTTAAGAATCAAACTTCAATGGTAGTTGAACACAATTTGCCAATCACTAGAGAATGTTTAATTGATCTGCTTGCCAGGAGCAGCCATTATTAAGTCACTTCAGCAAACAGTATCTATCTATCTATCTATCTATCTATCTATCTATCTATCTATCTATCTATCTATCTATCTATCTATCTCAGTGTAAAAACATATGAGTATTAGTATATTTCTCTGACAGAAATTGGCAAATTTATTCTTGCATGGTAGTGTACTGTCAAATCTTTCCAGTACAATGATACAAAAATTAAATTGAGAAAATGTAAGCGCCAGGGTTCCGACCATTGCCTTAATAAAATTATGAGTCTCAAGTTATTTAGAAAGAAAAATCCAATTGTTCATTAGGAGGGCCATGTCGGCACAACCTGGGTGAAGCCACTTCTAGCTTCACTCAATTCATGCCTTGCCTCTGACCCTGTTCCCCCCCCCCCAAGACTGTATCGCTAGTCACATTCCCCAACAAAACATTTTCACAGGTGATAAGAGTCCTTTCTTCCAGCCATTGTAGATCTTTGTGGAGATGCCTTGACTTTGGCCAGCTAGGTTGTATCTTGTTTTGACTGGGGTGTGAATTCCTTGATGCATCTGAGAGGCTCGATTCCATCCTCTTGCCTATGGCAACTCAGGAGCAGGTCAGGAAAGCTGCATGAGTTGACAGTAAAGGCTGTCTTGTAAGTTGGAGAAAGAATATAACCTAGATGCTTGGCATATGGCAGCCCTTCTAGGTAAACCAGACAGGAAATATGCCCCGATGAACTCATTTTACTTTATTGTAAGGCTGCATTAACAGAATGTTACAACGGTGAAAGTATAAATCTCCTCGTGTCACTTTTAACATTCTGACCAATTAGGACGGGTCCTTCCTAAGTTTCTTTCTTTGACCATTAAACAACTGCAGAATCCTCCCTCTCTTGCCTGATCATTCCGTAGACAGTCTTTGTCCATGAAGGTCATTCCCATACACCTTTACATTATGGAAGAAGGATCTTCCAAACAGTTCTGCCCTGTAAGGGTAAGGGTCGTTCTTAGGTCATATGAATATTATTCTCAAGAGTCCCTTGCTCTAGCTCCAACCATGTTCTTTTAGGGCCAAGTAGGGCAAGAATGGAGCTGATAAGCTATAGAGTTTTAAATCTCAATCAATACTTGCCTTCTATGATGACAGAAAATTGTCCTCCAAGGTCAGGGAATCAGGGACCTTTAGTGAAAACTAAATTGAATCAAAATTTAAGGAAGGAAAGCAGTATTTGAGCCTTTTCAGAAACTAGACCAGATTCCAGTCTCAGGGGAAAATAAAATATACTATGGGGAATTTGCAGCAGGACTTAATAGAACTTGAAACATAATAGTAGCAACTTTATACCAGATGTCTAGTAACCTCATTCTAAGGACTTTGGTTGCTGCTGAAACATAATTGCTGCCAATGCATTTGGGGCATGTCAAGATAGTATTCAACCTGCAGTCATTTATTATTCTATCACCTATAGAAAAGGAACACTCACATTCTAATACCATGATTTGGCCACTATTAAATCAATTACATTTCTACCAGAGTCAGGTCTTTTGAAGAAACCAATGACTTTGGTTTTAGCATAATTGACAAACTGTTTTTCTTGTCTGCAGAAGAGGACAAGAGCACAAACACTATCTCAGGCTATTTTTTCATGATTCAGGATTTCCTTATTGCCCACTTCAAAAAAAAGTACTGAAAAGGATACTTTAGTGTTTTGGGTGAGTATTTGAAATGCAGGTTATGTCAAAGCTTGCCCCAAAATATTAAAGTAGGAATTAAAAGAAGAGAGGGCAAGATAGCCTTGCTTCATCCTTCTTTGAATGAGGGTAAGGAGATAAAATGCTGTGCTGTGCCACAACAGACTTATACTGTATTATTTTCATGCAATCAGCAACAAAAGACAACAGTCAGTAAAAACATGGCTTGTTTGTTCTTCTTTTTCTTTCTGTCTTTGTGTATAGAATCAAAATTGCTATTTTAAGCAACGATGATACTGGGGTCAGGGAAGCAATTTTTAATTTTATTTTGGTATTCTTTTTAATAAATCACTAATCAATATGTCATTACCCCTCCCTGAATCTAGCTTGTTTTTCTGCCAAGATACTGCTCTGCAGACTATTTGTCTATTAGTTTTCAATGCAAGCCTCTGATATTTTGGTTACTGCTTGTTTTCAGAAAGCTGATAGAGCAAAGATTTTCTAGATCTGTTTCAATTGGTAGTATTTATTTATTTATTTATTTATTTTTGAATTTTTATACCGCACCTTCTCCCAGCGGGACTCAGGGCGGTGTACAGGCCTCAATAAAAATCAACTAGTATAAAATCACTAATATAAAACAATTAAAATACAATTAAAAATCTATTAAATAGTACGCCTGATTTTGATAAAAGCCCTATCTAAAAACCCTCTCTAAAACCAATTGAAAGCTACACCAGGCCGGCCGCACGAAATAAATGGGTCTTCAAAGCCTGGAGGAAAAGGCGCAGGTCCGTGATTGTACGAAGGTCAGGGGGTAGGTAATTCCAGAGGGCAGGAACAGCCACAGAGAAGGCTCTCGCCCTGGGAGTCACCAGCCGACATTGCCTAGCCGACGGCACCCTGAGGAGGCCCTCTCTGTGGGAGCGGACTGGTCGGTGGGATGTATTAGGTAGCAGGAGGCGGTCTTGCAAATAGCCAGGTCCCATGCCATGGAGCGCTTTAACGGTGGTTACTAACACCTTGAAGCGCACCCGGAAAGCCACAGGCAGCCAGTGCAGCTCACGCAGGAGAGGTGTCACATGGGAGCATCTAGAAGCTCCCAGAATCCCCCGTGCGGCCACGTTCTGTACTAACTGGAGCCTCCGGGTGCATCTCAAGGGAACCCCCATGTAGAGAGCCCCATGTATGACTAGTCTATTCCAATCCTTAGGAATATGGAAGCCACAATCTCTATGCGTAAACAGGCTTGCTAATACTGAGGCCCACCAGTCTACATTTTACTTCAGCAGTTCTACTTACGCTTGATTACTATGGATTTTTTTTTTCTATTGTGAAATCAGTCTTGGAAAGAAGCATGGGAGCTAGGCACAAATAGTTGTAGCTTTGGGGCAAAGTTCCATATGAGAGAAGTGTTTTAGAGTATCATTGAACAACACAGTGCTTCACCTACTGTATTATGTAGGCTCAGACTGAAAACAGCAATATTCAAGGGCTAAATGCTGCAAAATGGAAATGATGTCCTGCCTACACATCAGAATAGCTTCTGGTGTGTAGGCAGTGTGCAGAACATAACCTTCTAAGCTAACAATCCAAAGAGACCACTTCTTAACTGACAGCATGTAAAGCAGACTCAGAACCACATGGGAGGACAACGTAGCTGAAATTTATAACAGAAACTGACTTCCCCTGTGCAGCCCCAGGACCACCAAGCAGCAGAGAACTAAACCTAATGACATCTTTGAATATGCTTCAAATGCAGCCCTACACAGAGCCACTGGACAAGACTGAAATTGACTCAGTGTGGGATGTCCAAGTCTTAAATTTACCAGAATTATGCAGAAGCATCCCTTATCCCGTATCACTTAGGTACATACTGTTTTTAGTTCATATAGGGTTACTATGCATATTCTGGATATCTTCTGGAAAATATGTCTACCATGCAAAGATAACACCTTGCTCTGATTTATGACTGCAAGATAGGGCAATAGTTTCCAACGAAGCTGGGTGGCAGTGACTTTTACATTATCTTGGGAACTGTAGTGCCTAAGCATGGTATGCTACTTGCTGTGTTTTTCAAGATAGCATAACTCTATCCCCTTAAGTTGTGTCAAAAGCAGATGTTTTTTTTAATCAAACACTGTACTGCTTTCATTACAGCTGTATCTGTAAGAATCATAGTATATCTGCTAATGGAGATTTGCATTGATTTTATACATACTTTCTACCAAATGCAGCTTATTTGGATTCCAGGTGAGTTTATTTGCATTTGGGGAGTTATTCATCACATATTTCAGGCGGGGGTGGTGATGGAATTCCTATGAGTTTGTGTCTTCTGGTCAAGATCGCACGCCTACATTACTATTTACCACTTCTTCCTTTGTTGGCAGCAGGAGTCCAGAAGGTAGTCCGCCAAGGCACGGCGGCTCTCAGGATTTCACACTTCAGAAGTAGAAAGTTGTTTTTCTTGAGGGAGAGATCCTGAATATTTATTACCTTGGGGAGACATGATTTATTTAAGAAATTTCAAGACACCCCCTCCCCCTTCATTAACATTTTAGCATCAGTGTTTGATAGGAAAGGACATTTCCTCTTCAGGATTTCTGCACACCTACCATTCAGCAAGTGAAATTAAGAGCATATTAGGTTTGTGCCTTTGCCAAGCTATAAGGAAGGCTCAGAACCCATGTAGGGAGGTGCAGCCCAAGCCAATTGCTATCCTAGTGTATATCTTCTACCGGATAGAACAACCAAAGGAACATATAATTACATGATTTGGACTGTAGGTAGAACTGGATTGCCTGGAATTTAGAAAATCATAAAAGAGATCAATGTACATTTAATTTTTGAAAACGATTAAAGTGGGATGTTCATGTTGGAGGAATTCCAATAATAGTAATAACACTTTGCCTATAGTTAAATTGATGAGCACTGTTAGTTATTACTAAGTAAGCAGTGTTTTGTGGATAGCAAACGGCAAAATTTAAAAGTATATTTATGGCTACTGAGCATGTGTTACTTCGTGTCTTTTAGTGTATTTATTATATTTGATGTTTTTATTGTTGTTTTATTATTGCCTGTTCACCACCCTGAGTCCCGCAAGGGAGAAAGGGCGGTATACAAATCTGAATAAACTGAAACTGAAACTATGATTTCATGGATCTCTTTTAAGGATATAACAACTTTTAATTGTTCATATTTTTTTAACAACTTACACTCCTGCCTTCTTTTTATTATACTAATTTCAAATCAAATTTCATTTTATAAAGAAATCTCTCTCTAGATAAATGCCATGAAACAAATTGGATAAGCGCAATTTCTTGAATGAATCAGATTTTGTACAATTGGAAAAATATTCTGCAATTGATTATTTCTCTTATTATCATCTAGTCATTAAATGGACATTGAAAGTTATGCTTTCCAATTAACAAATCATCTTTAGAAAGACAGAGCAAAGCATTTATTTTCTGTTACCCAATAATGGAAACTTATAGAACCTCATGAAGATTTCTGAGTCAAAATTAAAAGGTCTTCTGAAAAACACATTCAACATATTGATTGAACTACACAACAAGAAAGAAAGGCACACATATTACTAATTATGTTGAAATTGAACAAAATGCCATTCACAATTCATAATTAGGGCCATTTAAAGTGCATTTTCTGTTATAGAGAAGAAAAAGTTGCTTGTAACTGCAAACCTGGTTTCAGCTGGAAGGACAATACATTATACAAAAGTTTGTCTGCTTCAGTAAGCAATTTTCTTCTATTATGATTTTGATTTATTCAGTAGATATATGTATTAAAAATGAAAAGGGAAATTACAATTAATTAATTTTTGAATAATAAAGAGACCATATTTATTTAGCAATTTAGGTTCTGGGTTTAGTAAATCTATATAAATAAAAATGTAAAATAGTTTGTACGAATCCACTAATCTCAAAAACTACTGGACCGATTTACCTCAATTTTTCACACAATGTTCACAAGGACTTCCGATAATAGAATACCTACTCATTTTGTGCCTAGCACACGTGTATCGTGTGCAAGGTACACAAATGTAAAATGTAGCCACTGATCAGGTTTTCACCTCCCTGTAACTCCTCCCACCAGGCAACAGTCATTTCCTCAGCCATGGAGGCCTCTTAGGTCCAAAAGGCACTGAGATAGCAAACTCCCAGGTGGCCCATAGAGAGAGTGAAAGGGAGAAATACAGTTTAATAAAAAGAAGGACTAGGGGAGACATGATAGCAGTCTTCCAATATCTCAGAGGCTGCCACAAAGAAGAGGAAGTCAAGCTATTCTCCAAAGCACCTGAGGGCAGAACAAGAAGCAAGGAGAGAAGCAACTTAGAACTGAGGAGAAATTTCCTGACAGTTAGAACAATTAACCAATGGAACAGAAGTTGCCTCCAGAAGTTGTGAATGCCCCAACACTGCAGGTCTTCAAGAAGATGTTGGATAGCCATTTGTCTGAAATGGTATAGGGCTTCCTGCCTAGGCAGGGAGTTGGACTAGATAACCTCCAAGGTCCCTTCCAACTCTGCTATTGTATTATTATATTACAGTAGGTAGGTAGATAGGGAATATATAGATAGGGAGAAATACAGTAGGTAGGTAGGTACGTAGATAGAGGGATAGATAGGGAGAAATACGGTAGGTAGGTAGGTAGGTAGGTAGGTGGATAGATAGAGAGATAGATAGAAACACAGTAGGTAGGTAGATAGGGTGATAGAGAGGGAGAAATACAGTAGGTAGGTAGGTAGAGGGAGAAAGGAAGAAATACAGTAGGTACGTAGGTAGGTAGGGGGATAGATAGGGAGAAATACAGTAGGTAGGTAGATAGGGGATAGATAGGGAGAATTACAGTAGGTAGGTAGGTAGATAGAGGGAGAAAGGAAGAAATACAGTAGGAGGTAGGTAGGTTGGGGGTTATACGGTGGTTGTGTGTATGTGTGCAAGTGTAGATCTACACACAGATTGGTTGGCCATTTAACCAGACTGGGCCACAGCAACGCGTGGCCGGGTATAGCTAGTAGGTAATAAAAAGTAAGCGTTAAAGACAAACGTTTTTTTAGTTGTGGCTAGGTGGCCTCAGATTGTAGTACAATACATCTATAGTACCTCCAAACAGAGATTCCCTGGAAAGTTTACACTTTTCTGTGTAAAATGCTTATAATATTCATAACATAGTTTTTTTAAAAAAAAAGTAATTTATCCTTTTAGTATAATTCCACATTTCAATTTTCATTTTTATGCCCCTTTGAAATAATTTCTGATTTGGGGATTTTTGTTTAAATCTTACACATCACAGGTTGTTTTAGCTGCTACTTTTTCAAACCAGGCTAAACAGCAGTTTGCCTTTATATGATAATGAGCTCTTGAAGACTTGTTTTTGAGAGCAGGTTTCTTTTTACAATTGACTTTGTTTTATTTCATTTAGAAAAAAAATTAAATAGGAAATTGGAATATTGCAATCTGAAGTGTTAGCCTCTCATTCATCCTTTATTTACATTAACACCTCAAGATCTCACAAATCTTTAAAAATAAACTTAGAGGGAAATTAAGTTCCATGGTTTTAAAGTTTTCCCTTCTACTCAAAAGAACAGAAAAGTTAAACTGAGTACTAGATTTCCTACAAGGAGAATCTAACCAATTTTACTCGAAGTTAAACAAGGGTTTTGTGATTGGCCACATCAGACAATGGAGGCAAGTAATACCTAAGAATCCTCCATCATCCCTCCAGAAATTAGACTGGCCCCCCACTCTAACACTCTTTTGGAAGGCCCTGATGACATGATTCTGCCAATGGGCCTGGGGAATCCAGAGTGGGATGGAGGCCATTAAATGGCTGGTATGAATATGTATTGTTTTTCAGAGTGGAGGTAAGGTTATTATTTTATTATTTTTATTTCTTTTAATGTTGTTCTTTTATGTCCTGTAAGTCAGGGGTCCCCAACCTTTTTTTCACCAGGGACCGGTTTCATTTTAAAGAAAATCCTGCGGACCGGCTGAGGGGCTCAGCAGTCATGTGACTGGGTGGGCGTGGCCAACTTTGAAAATGTGAAACTCACTTAACAATGATCTTGGTTAGCAACCAAACTTTTGGCCTCAACTGTGGTCATAAGTTCTTTCTTTCTTTCTCTCTCTCTCTTTCTTTCTCTTTCTTTGTCTCTGTCTCTCTTTTTCTCTCTCGCTATTTCTTTCTTTCTCTTTCCCTTTCTCTCTATTTCTTTCTCTTTCCCTCTTTCTCTATCTTTTCCTGTCTCTTTCTTTCCTTTCTGTCTCTTTCTCTCTGTCTTTCTCTCTCCCACTTTTTTCTTTCTTTCTCTCTTTCTCTGTGTCTCTCCTTCATCCGCCCATTTCTGTCACTCTGTGTGTGTGTGTGTGTCTGTCTGTCTGTCTTGCATTCATTCATTCAATCACTCCTTCTGTGTCTCTGTCTATCTTTCTCTCCCTCCCTCCCTCCCTCCCTCTGTCTCTCTATGTGTGTCTGTCGTCGTCCCGCCCCCCCGCCCCCAGCCTCCTCATCCCGCCTGCCAGGCTTGGTCGCTCGTTCGCTCGGTCAGGCTCCGTGGCTGGATAGGAGCCGGGCTGGAGAGGAGGAGGAGGGAGGGGGGGCAGCCCATTGGGAAGAGCCCGCGGTAGAACGCAGGAGGATGGTGGGGGCTCTTCCTCCACCCTCGTCGACGGAGGGACTCCTGTGCGCCGCCGGAGCAACCCGCCAGTTCCCTCCCCAGCCCGCAGAGCCTCCGCAGTCCCTGGATGAAAACGAGTGGCCGGCATGCCAGCAGGGGAGGGAATCGGTGGCCGGTCCGGCGGCGTCCAGGAGTCCCTCCGTCGACGAGGGTGGAGGAAGAGTCACACTCCAACGGTGCGAACAGCCGCGCCTGCGTTCTCCTGCGCGCTCTCCTCAGGGGGCAGCTCCCTCCTCCCTCCCTCCTCCTCTCTAGCCTTGCGGCCCGGCTCCCATCCAGCCACGGACCGGCACCGGTCCGCGGTCCGGGGGTTGGGGACCCCTGCTGTAAGTCACCATGTGCGAGTAGGAGGCAATATAAATTTTATAAATAAATAAATAAATTTCCTTAACATTCCTTAACAGTCTTTATATTGAAAAAGTTTTATTGGTTTTACATTTTTTCTATAGGGTAGGGTAAGGGATACAAAGAAATTTTGAGAGCATTCACGTCAGAGTCGTCGGCCCTTCCGAGACCTCAAAATACACAATAAAAAAATAACAAAAAAAAGCATTTTTCATAACACTACAAGGTAAAAGCAAGTACATATACCTAAATTCTCAGTTCGATGCTGTCAGACATTTACAAAAAATCCAGATAACAAATATTATGCAAAATTGTTCAGAAAAATCAAGGCAAAGTTATTTTTTCGATCTAAGTCTCTTGGCTATTGTACCTTCTTTTTCTCCTCCCTGGCCCCCAGCGGGCGGGGCCGTGGCCCCCTCCGTCCCCCCTGGATCTTCCCCCAGGGCAGAGGAATGTTTTTTAAGAAAGGCTTCCGCCTCAGCAACTGTTTTAATCCTCACTCTTCCTCCTTCCCAGAACACCAGCATCCCTTCGGGTGTCACCCACTTGAACCAAATCCCATGATCAAATAAAATTTTAGACAAGAAGGAAAATTTCCTCCTTGCTTCTCGAATCTTTCTAGGGATCTGCTTCAAGATAGCAACCTCTTTTTGTTGGTAGATTAATGGACTCTCTGCACTTTCAGGATTTCCTCTCTGGTTGACCTTCTAACAAATTTCACATGTATCTCTCTAGGCACTTCATTTATCCTGGCATATGCTGAGTTAATTCTGTAGGCTAGGTCAATGTCCCCCCTGATCTCATCTTTAGGTTTTTGTAAATAGTCTGCTAAAATTGTGCTCATAAGATCAGGGAGGCATTCACCAGATTCCTCAAGAACGTTCTGAAATCTCAAAAAATATGTCATTCTTTCCATATCAATCCTAGACACATGCCCATTTGTTTCCCCAACCTCTTTAGTAACATTTTTAATCTCTCCCTTAACCCCCACCCCCCCCCCCTTCCAATTCTTCAGTCTTCTGTGTGTTTTCCAGCACTTGCTTCCGTGTGTCCAATAGCTCCTTCTTGAAATTGATGTTTTCTGCCCTCTGGGCCTGGATTTCTTGTACCTTAACAGTCTTTAACCAAAAAATATCACCTATCCCAGGGATGGCGAACCTATTGCACGGGTGCCACAGGTGGCACGCGAAGCCATTTCTGAGGGCACGCAAGGCGTTGCCCTGTCAGCTCCAGCACACATGAGCGTGCTGGTCAGCTGATTTTCGGCCTTGATTTTCGGCCAGTTTTTGCCCTCCTGAAGCCTCCAGAGGGAGAAAAATGGCTCAAGGGCAACCATTCCTGAACTTCCAGTTTGTGTGTTGGGCCTTTTTTTGCCCTCCCCGGGCTCCAAAAAAGCCGTGTACACATGCGCGGGGCAGCAGGGGGTGTCAAGCGTGCATGTTCAGGGGACACAGCATGGGAGACATTAAATTATGGGTGTGGGCACATGAGTGTGCACAATAGCGCGAGCGTGTGCGCTTTTGGCACCCGAGGCTAAAAAGGTTCGCCATCCCTGACCTATCCCTTTCTTAAAAATGAACCTTATGAATATTTGGTATGTGGAAGTTTACTTGATAACTTGTTATGTGGTGAATATAATTATTTTGTGGAATATGAGAATAAAGAGACTTTACTGTTTCAAAATGTAGGTGTGCAGCCAAATTGCTATAGGTTTGTTATTTGAGAATAACTTGACTTGTTTTGCAGCAAGTAAAATTGGTTAGGTTTCCTTTGTAGGAAATCATTTTAAAACCATGGCATTTAATTTCCTTCCAAATTCATTTTCTAAAGTTTTAGTGATCTCGAGGTGCCAATGAAAATTGGCTACCTGTTCCTTTTCTTACTTCGAAAGTAATTGAAATGGTCACCTGATATTACAAAGACAGTGTATAAGCAAAATTGATATTTTCCAAGATGCAACTATTTTAAAATACAACTTACAGGTGTTATGCAGACATCTCCCTTGTGAAATGGAGAACGTTTTGTTTAGTATTTTTGGATATGCTCTTACTTTCTGGATTACTAAGTAGCTAAAATCTCCAAGATGTCCTGATTCAGCCTTCTCTATCGAGACAAGGAGATACTGTTCAACAAATGTATGTGTACAAGTTTTTTGGATTCACAGAAATAGCTTTTTAGCTCTTCTCCGTTTTGAACAAAAATTTGATTCTTACCTTACAAGTTGATATCCTAAGGCTAGCAGAGAAGCTACTTTGAAAAGCTGAGGAATCAGTTCTCAGCAAATGATCTAGAAATGTGAAGAATATAATTGGCTACAGTTGATCCCACTCCCTTATTGAAGAGAATAAGCAAATGGCAGATGACCTGATTGTATTCTACTGTAGATTTGAGAGGATCTTCGCCTGCTATCTTCACACTTCTTTAATAAAACACTGGAGAAGTATTATGTTCCTTCTTGCTTCAAACACACTACTATCATCCCCGTTCCCAAGAAAACTTCCATCAAGGAGCTGAATAACTACAGGTCGGTTGCTCTGAAATCTGTAGTTATGAAATCCTTTGAAAGGTTAGTGCTGGCCCACCTGAAAATCATCATGGATCCACTATTAACTCCCTTGCAGTTTGCCTACCAAATAGATCAGCAGATGTTGCTGTCCATATGGTACTACACTATATTCTGAAACATCTTGAATGCCACGAACATATGCACAGGTCCTTTTTGTAGACTTCAGCTCAGCACTCAATACCTTCATTCCAGAAATTCTTCATTCTAAACTGATTAAGTTAGCTGTGCCTGTCCATATTTCTGA